>UELU01138574.1:0-56330 GCA_900490025.1 Megastigmus dorsalis | reverse complement strand
CCCCCTCACTCTGCATAGCGAATGCATTTATTGCAAAAAGCGATTCGGTAAAAGTTGCGAGTTCGCGCAGGAGGGTAGAGAGAGGCTCAAAGAACGTCTAAAGCTCGCGATAAATCAGCGGAGAGGGGGCCCCTGCGTCCGTAATCGAGTAGTGGATTTAAAAATAAATCGCAATCCTTGTGTTCCGGGTAAAACCAAAGCGTTTTCGAGGAGAGCCGGTAGAGGAGAGAAGCGTTGCCACGGAGGGATATATATTGGAAAACGGGCTCTACCACTCGACTGCTGCTGCTGCTGCTGCTGCGGTCGTCCGCCCGCGCGAACCCCGAGCACATAGAGAATGAGAAAGACGGATAGAGACAGGCAGAATGGAATCTTGTGCAATTCATCTTGCGAGGAGAGCGTTAGGAGCTTGCAACGCGCCGCTTCAGTTTCATACTGCGTGGATGTAAAAATTGTGTATATATCAGTTTCATACTGCGTAGATGTAAAAATTGCTGCACACGTATGAGGTCGCATCGCTAATCCCGAAGTAGGAAGAAGGAACGGAAAAAGAGGAGGCGGAGGAGGGATCGATGTGTATATGTGGGTACGCGTGCACGAAGTCTGCATGACTCGTATATGGCGAGCGTCGCACACGTGACCCATATACGAAAATTGACTATGAATTATGATGTACGCTCTATTCGATGCCCATTTATTCATCAACAATTAATAACCAAACGTTCGATGATGAATTGCTTAGCATGTCTGGGGATGATGAAAAATGAAAAAAATCTCGTCGATATTTAATTCAATATAACTGTATATATTTTCTTCTCTGTATCGATTAATTCAGATTGAAAATCAAATCTGTGAGAGTACAGCTTTCTCTCGATCCGATTCATTGGGATTGAAACTCATGTCTGGGACACTACCGATTGTTTCAATCTTTCAAAATCTTTCGAATCTCTTCTAAAGTCTGCTTCATACAAATACTTAACAACATTATATAACTTCGTGATTCGTTAGCTCCAAATGGCTAGACGGTGTAAGAGCAAAAAGCAAATTGTTAAATATAAACTGCCCGCACGCATCGAACATAATTCGACACAGTCTTTAAATTTCAAACGATCGACCTGTTTTCAGAGCCCGAGACCATTATAGTCGGAGCGCCAGAACTTTATGTCAATAAAGGGAGCACCATCAACCTGACCTGCCTCGTCAAATACGCGCCGGAACCTCCGCCGAAGATGATCTGGAGCCATAATACGGAGGTGAGTGTTGTCACAACCCGCTCTACACTCTCTCACTCACTCCTTCACCATGTCCTAACCGCTTACGACTTGCGAATTTACGCACGTAAAGTCACACCATGCTAACGCCTATATATATATATAACTCGCTCTCCCGATCATGGTTGCAGGCGCACTCGTATATTATACGTGTATGTGCAGTCTGGAACTTGTCACGCGCGCGTTTCGGACCGCCGGTGTATATGTGGTCGCCATGTCATTTATTGGCGATTGTTACATATAGGAAGCGGAAAAATTCGATACTTTTTAATTATCGCTGCGGCGCAGAATGTAGAAAGTTTCAGCATGAAGTTTTGCTTCGTGGTCGGCTATATATGGGTGGATGTCGCGATGCCGAACGAGTATAGAAAATCTTTAATTCTCAAATACTTTGCTGAGAGATGTCAATTTTACGGGCATTATTCTATATCGCCTGACTATATAGATATTTAAACGTATTAGAATGCGTAGTTCACGCTTTTAATGTCCATATTATTCAAAATGAGTTTTTATTTTTTTATAAACAATGCACGCTGTTTTATGAATCGCAGACGAAAATCTTATATTTTATGGGGTTAATTATAACTTATTCTTTATACGGATATTAGTTCGAAAACTTTTATCTGTGTAACATAATGGACTAAAGCATAGTCTTTTATTTTCATTTAAATAACTTTTACATCGCTATATTATACAAGAGCATTAATTAAAGTTCGCAGTTTCAATCGAAACAATAAATGATGAATTGCGACGTTAAAAAATGTTTAAGCGTTCGTGCAAATAACAACTACAATTTACATACATTATACTATTTCTCCGCGTTTGTAGTAAAAGTCGCAGATGCACTGTACCGTTAAAATATATCAAACAGAAAGAAAAAGAAGAAAAAAAATACAAAAGAAAAACAAAATTAGTTGCGGTATTATTCGAGTATAGCGCAGGGTAAAAGTTCTGTGACTTTGCGCATACATACTTTTTTTTTTAATTTAGCCCACTTTCTAAAACAAAAGCCTAAATAATGTAGGTTTTGCCCGAGGTCCGTATTTGAAAATTTTAAAAAGAAAAACGTACCACATACTATATATTTGTCTAAACCATGTAATTTGTAACAATTAACAATTTTAAATTCCTCGTACACAATTCTGGAATGTTTATCATTGGAATCTAAAAAGAAAACGTAACTGGTCGTATTCAAGCGCATTTTCAGCACAAATGTATACTTCAAATAAATAAGAAAAGGAAAAACCTGGTAAATATATATTATATATACATATTTCATTAGAATCAACGCGTAATCTAATTATTCCCTCAAGACAATTACCGTCCTACTTCATACAGTTATAAAACAAAATCGAATAGTATCGCGTAACGATCCAATAAGCGAAGATGTCGTCGGCACCTCTCCTTGCCTTCGTAATCATCGAATCGACCTTATTTTCTTCGCCTTAAAACTCAATGAAATTAAATTTCTCGAATCCTCCCCCGCCGATTAATCGAAACAGTTCCGATCCAGTCCCATTCTTCCAAAAAGAAAAAGAAAGACAAAAAAAATAAGAGAAAGAAAAAGAAGGAGCCTAATTGCTATAGCGGAATACCCTATTCCCAATGACAATTAGCGAGTCTGCAGCGCAATTATAATCACCGATACTAAGCAGAGAGCGTGAGAGAGAGGGAGAGGGAGAGGAAGAGAGTGGAGCCCGAGAGCGGTTGCCTACTTGCCAGCTCTTTGAGATAATTTAATTGAATCGTCGAGTGAACGCGCGGAATCGCACGCTATAGTCTCCTCTTTCCCTGGGCGTCAATCAGCGAAGCGAGTTTAAAGTATCAGCTCTTTGAATCGCTTCTCTCTCTCTCTCTCTCTCTCTCTCTCTCTCTCTCTCTCTCTCTCTAGCTGCACTCTGCCTATATATGTTCGACGGAGATTTACCAAGTCGGGGTAATTTGGTTGTCTTGTTTCTGTCTTGTGTGCGCCGCGCAGGAAATCAATTTTGACTCGCCGCGCGGCGGCATCAGTCTGGTGACGGAGAAGGGCCCCGAGACGACGAGTCGATTGATGATACAGCGCGCAGTGCCGAGCGACTCGGGACTTTACACCTGCCAGCCCAGCAACGCCAATCCCAGCAGCATAAGGGTACACGTCGTCAAGGGTGAGTGTCTATAACTTCTCGTCGCTTCTTCTTCCTTATCGATTTTTCCTTCCCCCTTCCTATATGCTTTTCCCATTTGCCGGTGTACTCCATAACTTTGGTTGGTAAAAAACTTTTATATTTTCCCTTAGTAAATTGTCTATCGATTATGATGAAAAAAGAATTACTGATCCAAGTCCCAGCCAAATCAGATATTCCGTGCGCATGGTTTTATGTATAAGCTACACATTATCAATAGTAGGTTATTTGGAGAATAATTAAATGTTTCAGTTCCTCTATAAAGTTAATTTCCATTGTATAATCTAATGAAGTATCTAACTCTCTCGATGATGCTAGAACATTAACAAGAGTTTAAAATAGAAGCCTTTTAAAAGGTAAACAATTTTTTTTCAATGTCCGTGTTTGTTTTTAATTTATTTTATGAATGAAAGAAAAATATAGCCGCGAATTCATCAGTGTATCTTCGTTTATGCAATCTGTTGGAGCAATTAGTAACCACGCTTGTAACGTGAATCATTTTGCTCTATTTCGAAGAGATCCTTATACATATATAGTTGGCAACTTGGCCTAGTTTTTGTTTAGCTATCAGAACGTGTGTACAAACCTCCCTCTTACCATTAAATTTCTGCTCCTACGTCCTTATTAGTGTTCAACTGCAGACGTTAAGTGTGCAGGAGGTTTGCATTTTTAATAGCTGCTCTTTAGTTTTCGCGTACACCGAGTGCTTTATTGACTCTTCCCAGCGTTCTCGCAGCTACGAAAAAGCCTCCACGGTACGAAGTCAATACATTTATTCGTGGATCGTATCGCATCCTGCTCGTGTCCCTCGCACGCACCGTTTTATCAACTTTGTAACAAAATTTAATTCAAACTCTCTGTTCGATCATCAACTCGGGCTGGGGTGAAGCGAGCGAGAGAGTTCAATGTTTTAAAACGTGGTTACGAAAGCGGGGAAACTTTTTAAGGTCATAAAGAGGAGATGATAGATGATACTTTCAGTGTCAACCGATACATAGCAGCACTACCGATCCTTTAACACAAAAAAAATCAACCCTAAGACTTAGTAAGCATACCTTCTATATAAGTGTCGGAGGAATTTTTATCAAATTTTTTTATTAGACGGTGTAGCTTTTTTCTGATACGCTTGAAATTCGATGGTTAAAACTTTTATTTCTAAAAGTTTGCACGCGTACTAACGCCCTTTTAGAATATTCAGTTCATTAAGTCCTGACAAAATTCCATTAAATCGGGTCGAAAAATATAAGTTATTTATTTCCAATCGCTATTTTTTTCATCGAAAACATAAACAATTATTAAATAAACCCAATTTAAAAATACAGCGAATTCCTATACGTAACGAATAAATTGTTTTTATATTAAAAAGAGCCCCGAAATCCGAAGAAATCTATTTCATTTCGTTACAATTGAAAAATAAAAATTAATTGAAGATATAAGTCATAAGTAAACAAGAAGATTTTTAATCAGTGGATAATTAATTAAAATTATTACAAAAGTTAATAGTGCATAGTTCTTTGAAACACTACTAAATTTTCTCGAATTGGAATATTAAACCATTTTATGCACAATATAAGTACTAATTTACACTCGGAAAAGTAGGTTTCGAGTCTCCAGATTACAGGCTTTGATGAAGCTCTGAATTTTATGGTCTCTAAGAATGAAACTTCGCTTCTATAGTTGAATTACATAGGCCTTAAGTCGTATGATGGAGCTCGTTATTGTCGAGAGATATATACATAGAGCAAAAATTAATTGTTAATCTCCATTTAGTTTCCTTATCGTGCTAGACTCTATTAGGATTATTAATTGCAAGTGAAACCATAATGCAAAAGTAAATATCGAAAAAAAAAAGTCGCATAAAGGATACTTTAACGGCGTGTAGAGTATATAGCCGCAGTGGGCGCATAAAACAACAAGCAGCAGCTTGCGAGGTAAAAAGTTCCGATCTCGTTGGGGCAGCACGCGACTGCTTAATTTAAATAGTCGTCATTAATAAGGTCCTTTTACCAGGTAATAAAAGTGGCTCGCCGTACATCAACGCGCTCAAGGCGTTAAATAGCCAACGCGAACCCTCGGAGTTATACGAGTAAACGCTTAGCGCGATGGGCTTCTTCTTCTTCCTCTTCTTCTTCATCCTCCGACTGCACCGCTTCCCCCGCGGGGCCTGCGCGGATCACAAGGAAGCAGAGGGATAATACGGCATATGATGTACGACGTACGATTTGTCTCCGTCGTTGGCTAAACGTCATCCATTTCCGGTCATCCCTCGCCGCGGCCGCGTTGCACCAAACCCTTGGCTCAATTTTTCAATCTGTCTCTTTCGAAATCTATTATCTCTTCTGATGTCACACTTTGCACTCGTTCTCTTTCTCTGCCTCTCCTGCTGTCTTTTTCTTTATTTTTTTCCCCCCTTTGCTTTTTTGTTCTTGTTCGTTCTGCTCTTGCGAAGTCTTCGCCGACTCATGACGCTGCACCTTTACTTCTCGTGAAAAAGGTGTGGAATCTTATTATTGTTTACTTCATTAAAATCTCATCGATCTTCATTATTCGATTTAAGGGCAAACATACTTTTCAAGATTAGAGTTTAATCTTTTGTGCTTGTGGGTTTAAATTTGCAAGAGTTTTCGATTGTTTGGTTGTTACTATAGCATCTAATAGTCATTTTTGCTTTGCGAATTATTAAAAAAATAGCGAATGGTTTACGCAATCAAGTAATAAATAACGTAATACAGTTTATTTTGTATTCATATAATGTTGTTTCAATAATAACAATTGTGAAATAATTAAAATTTAAACATGCATCTGAGATTTTTATAGATAAAGTTACACATACATCAGATTCATTATTAAACAATGAATTGCATTAACTAACAATGCGATGAGCCTTAACAAAATATGGTCGATCATATTCTTGCTTATTTAAAAAGATCAATTTATTATACATGAGCTTAGGAACAAAATAAACAATTTCTGACAGGAGAATTATGAATTGTATGTTCACAGAGGAGCATCCGGCTGCAATGCATCACGGAGACGGCAGTACGTCTTACGCTAGAACTCTAACCTTACCTTTGTTAATTCTAGTAATAGCCAACGTAATGTTTGTATGAATCGAAAAATGGACTGTACCGAAGTGTGAGAGGACGCGAGATATACGTCATAAGGAACGAGTCCAGGTGCGTGAAGACAAGAGAAGAGAAATAAATTAAGTGCATCAAAGGAATGAGTGTATTTGTGCAGGGTATATTATAAGGTCGAGCGTCAATGCTCGTTTATAATCGGCGTCCGTGACCAAAGATTTTTTCAAAATATCAGCACGGCTCAGTAATCGGTAAGATCTTAGTATTTTGTTATTAAAGATAAATCTATCGGCGGAAAGTGGGAGATTTTCAGAATTAAGGAATTTGTAAATAAATTCACTGTATGTACATATCAATAAAACAATTGTCTTTAAATTATACTTCCTCGTTCTTATTTATTGTCTCGTCTAACTGTCGTTCCATTTAATTCATTTTTGATAATTCTTCAGTTTAAGCAGCTTGGTTTAATTTATGGACGGTGACACAGATTTTTATTGTATGTTTAAAGAAGAAAAACGTAGTGCAAGATATTTAGTATTCGATTAGAGCAATAATACAATTAATTTACTTCACCTCATTCATTGTTACCAATAGGTTTATTTATTTTAGAAAGCACTTAATTACTGTAAATTTATTGCACTTTATCTATGGAAAAAACGAAGCACGCGAAACATACAATTATTATTTTTGGCAGCGCACTAAATAAAATATTTTAATTATTTCCGTTTATAAGCTATGTAAATGTGGAAAAATAAATGACCATTTATTTAGACGCGTTGAAACAGTCACGCAACCTTGCCCAAAACACTGCAGCAAATAATTGCTTTGAAACTCTATTTCTTTTTTAGCACGTCCCTCTTACAAAGGCTATACCACTGGTTATTCTCGCTTTTATTCATTACTCTTGCTTGATAATGAACAAAATCAATGGAAATTCATTATTTGGACATTTGCATAAATTAAATTGCGCCAACAATACAGAAAAATGCGAAATTTTACAATTTCACTCGTACTCGCTTCTCTCATTATCTTTCTTTTTTTTACGTTTTACAATTGCGCAGGTGATTACGTATTTCAGAGAGCAAGCCTCAATCAAAATGAATCCACACATTTTTGCATTTGTTGAAAGGACTGAATAGCCAAAAAATGTAAACTAAACTCTATTTTCTGTAATTTTCTGTAAAATATCAATTGCAAATAATGTATTATATTATTTTAATTATATTAATTAATTGTTATATTATATTTATATATATATTATATTAATGATAAATACTTTTCATTTCTTTATATAAAAGTTTGTTAATACGAAAAGATATATTAATTTTTCTTCTTTTATCAAATTAATTTACATTAGCTTAAATATACCTGCATTGGATCATGGAACAAGAGGAGAATCTGCGTAAGTATTTATTTGCTGTTTATCTTGTTTCGAAATTTTTGTAAAGATATAATGCGATATGGTTTTCAATATTTTAGGAAACGCTTATCGGTCAATAAAAAAAGTACGAAAAGATTCATTATATTCTCGTAACTTATAAAGTCATGAAATCGACTAAAATAATACAGAGGATCGATCGATTCGTATTTAAAAAACATTCGCAGTCGCAAAAAAAGCAATTCATAAAAATTCCGCACGGAATCTACGAATATGATAACAAAAAATATTCGCGCCAAATTTACACGCTCTAAAATTCACCGAGTCGCACACGCGATTCGCGCGCACACGTTAAAAAAGCTCCCAGATTAAAATCAACGTTTATTTTCACGCTTCCAAATATGTAATATTCATATCAGTCCGTCTCACATTTCTCCAAGCACTGAATCTATCAACCCTACACAGTATAAATGTGCGCATTCCCAACTCACCGCTCTAAATACAGATTTCATTTGCATAAGTTGACCCGTCGACTTCTCTCTCCACCTCTCCACGAATCCTCTGTATCCCCCGATAAATTCATCCAGAAGATTCAACATCTTAGCGCGTATTCTCATCTTTCTTCCGCGCGGTGTTATTGGTGGTCGGGGTCGTGTTTAAATAGGCGATAAAATCAACGACTTTGGGCTCCCTCAGACGCTCGGTCACGGCTGGCGCTGTCCAGGCGCGATATTGTTTGCCCCATGGGCTGTGGGCGTTTGCGCTGCGATCCGCCTCGTAGACGGCCCCCCCGCACTTCTTCTGTTGCTGCTGGTGCTGATGTTGCTGCTGGTGCTGAACGGAGACTTCGTGCAGTGGCATGGACTTGCCGAAGGCGAAGAGGCAGGGCCCGAGGTAGTTCTGCTGTTCCGGGGCGCTCTGCTTGTAGACGAGCTCGAAACCCCCCGTGTCTACGTCCGGGTTTAGCGGCAGATCCATTATCACTGCGGGAGAGGAAGATCGATGCAGGATACGCGGTAGCGTTGGGTGTGCGCGTGCCGGGGGTTAGGTTGTGCGAGAGGAGCCGATGTAGCGCTTCGAGTGGGCTACTTTTGTTGAAGTTGAATTGATAGTTTTATAGAGGATCTGGAGCAATAATTATTATAACGAAACAACGGTACTTGCTGCTTTTTCATTGATATTATTCATTACCAGATTATTATTAAACCTTTTTTTTTTAATAATAATTGGTCATCATCTATTCGTGTGACAATACTTTTTAATGGAGCAGATCAAATATGTTTTCAATAATTGCAATAAGTTCGCGCGATGCTAGCAGAATAAATTTTCATTAAAAATTCTTTTTCATAATGTAAACACACCCTATATGAAGGTTCTGAAATAAAAGTGGAAAATAAAATAGGATTCTTTCTCCCGCTCGGAAAAATTCAATATTGGAGAATCACAATTTGCATCTAAAATACAAATTTATTATATAAGACATTGAAACTCGACTGGCTGCATGTAATATTCTATTTAGCACTGACTTTAGCTAAATAAAATATAGGTTAAAATAGGTTTGGATTAAAATTAATATATATATATATATAAGGTAAAATATAAGTTAAATACTTTTAGTTCTCTTTTATTAGACTACTATCTTTCCGTAAGCAAATATATAAAATGCTGAAGAAATTCTATATTTCAGTTGCAAGTCTTTTATCTTCGCATACTTATATACTTGTGCTCATGGAAATGGTCTTTTTACGAACGATTCTTTTGCAATAAAAATATTTCTTTGGAATCTTATTAAAATTAACTAATTTCTTTCGAAGACAATCAAATATTGTAAATACAAAAGTATATCAAAATCCACTTTTAAACATCAAAATTGATGCTTTTAAATTTAGTGAAAGTTATACTGGTCGATTTGAACCAACATCCGGATCCGAGATAATAATGAAAATTTACTAGTCTAAAAATCCAAACTGATTTAAAACAAAAAACACTTTCAAGCAATATAGCAGTGCCGCTGGATAAGACCAGGATATATAAGGACAGGAGATATAGAGTCAGGGCAGCAGCCCGAGGGTAAAAAGAGGTCGCATAAGCCACGGGGGGGAGGAGAAGGAGGAGGGTCAGAAGAAGTTATTCGCAACGAACCTTTGATCAGGCTATCCAAGACGGAGCCGTATAAGCGCTGGGTGATCCTCGAGCTCGGCGGGTGCATCCGCGGATTCGTATTTATCTCGATCAGCCAGACGGAGAGATCCTCCATTACCATGAAGTCAGCTCCGTACAGCTCGAAGCTGCAGCGCCGCCGGTCCATGAAATCCTGGGCCGCCAGCATCGTCAGCACTATAGCCTGCGACATCTTCGGGTATATCTTGTCGTAATACGGCTCGCCCTTGTAGCCCACGCTCCTGTCGCGGTAAGAACGGGGAAACGACAGTTAGCCTAAACGAACCGAAGCTTTGCTTCTTCGTCTTTTTTTCTTTTCGTAAGGCTGATACAGCCTGGCTGCAATTTACTGTAGCAAATGCTTATCGTACTGAGCAGTTGGGATTGTACCGGAACTTTCAAGATGATGCTTAGTTATTGTTGAGCCTTAAATAACACCCTGGCATCGATTCATTCTCATTTGTGAATAAGTTTAACGAATGTAAACATATTTTCTTCAGTCACAATAAAGATATTGTTTATTTAATAATCCTGAGTTAACCGAACTAAAAGAAATCAATTGAACAAATATATTTTTTAGCGAAAAAGAATGTAAATAGACGAACAATAAAAAAAAGTTTATGTTTCAAAAAAATACAATTCTTTGAAAACATTGGAAATTGTACATTTCCAGCGCATGATGATATTTTTTTCCTTTGAAAATAAAATAAAAGTAACTGTATAATAAAAGTAATCATTTTTTTAGTAAAGCATTAAATAACCAGATAAAATAATTATTAAACTATGGTTGAATTTTTTCTTCTGAAAATTACAAAATTTTATTACGAATTCTTTTATGTAACTGACTTTATGGAAAAATTAGTAACTTTTTTAATCAAGCATCTGAGGTTATTCGAATACAGATGTAATTTAAATATGTTACTGTACTGAATTTTATCTCTACTAAAGGTACGTTATATCGGACAAATAAAAGTACAATTATAATACTCTAATAAAATATCGGTTTTTAAATACAAGTAGCATTGTCGGATTTTATTATTTTACAAGTTATCTGTATACATTAATAATTTTAAATATCGTTTTCTTTATCAGTTCCATTATGTATAAAAGCCTGTCTAATTACTTTGGAAAGAAGCCGTAATAACAATAAGTTATATTTAAAACTGGCGAAAATCCGATTGAAAAGCCTCTCGAGAACGTGAGTATGATGCAGGGGTTCTTAGGATCCCTCGCTTTATCCCTTAAACCACCTAAGCTCGTTTTATCTCCTTAAAATACTAGGATAACTCGGCCTAATACGGGACATGAGTGTATTTATGAAGTTAATCGACGCCATGCCTTCCGAATCACGCAAAATATAATCACAAACCTCTACAGGGTACTCTTAATATATTTCAACAACATCGCTTTTGTTCGTATAGTATAAGACACCTCTTAGACTGCCGTTACACGCCTCGTAAACTTAAGCTTAAATCAATAAGATCTTATACGTTGTAAAAGCGTTTATGCGTCGAAGCTTTGATTCAATGAAATGTACATAAACATCATTTGATGCACATTATAAAGGGTAAGTTTCGTTAAATCGTTTCTAACGACTTTATGATGTGAAACCTTTGCTTGGAAATAATTCTATTAAATTCAAGATATCGATCGCTTCAATATTCAATATACTGCAATAAATAGTTCATATATATCTGTTTTAACCATTTAAGAGCTTTAATACAAAGAAAATATTGTACTACATGGTGAATCGCGATTCTCTTAATTTGCCGCAGAATTGTTCGGGTCCGTTTGCGTTTGCTAATTCCAAATATATTTGTATTGCTATGATTGGCTCTGCTGGGTAAATAATTCTGATTACCCCATTGTGTGTACAGCCAGCGATTGTGTATAACTTTACGCCAGAGCTTCCCGCGCGCGCGCGGAGTTGATTTAATGAGATTGGAAAAAGGAAGAGCGAACGATAGCCCGGGTTACCTGCAGCGATTCCCATCTAGCACAATCGCTGGCAGCGGAGGGGTCGGCAACAATAAAAAAGAAAAGAGACGATCGCGCGCTTCATCGAACAGCCGCGAAGGGAGGTATAGAGCTGCGGAGAAGAATGAGGAACGAACGGGACACACGCGCACCTATACACCCCTGTGTACAAACCGAGAGTTCGTATTTCCACACACGCACACCTGCAGCAGCGTGTATACCAGGCCAGAGAGAAGGAGAGGAAGGAAGCACACGAGAGCGTGTAATGCAAACGCGCTTCGCCTGGCACACATATATTCCGATATACGCAAATTCTCTGTGTACGCGCACCCACTCGAACGTAATGCATGGGTGTGTGTGTGTGTGCGCGCGCGCGCGGAGAAGATTCTGTGTCAAGTGATTCAGATGGAAAATAAGAATTGCAAAACAAAATTTCACGTTCGATTCGAATTGATGAGATTACGATTTTTTTATTTCTACCCTTTGTTTTCTTGCAATGATAAGGAAGATCAATTTCAGTGGCGCGATCCCTGTTTGCGCGTATATGCGAGATGAATTTTCGCGAAAGTTCAATAGTTTAGAAACTTCGTATTATATGTTGCACGACTTTATCAAATAAGTTTTTTTTATATTAAAACCACTTGTCAATATTGTCGAGTATTCTAAATGTTCTAAACTATATTACTAAACAACTATAATTTTCATTATATGCTCTTTTTAAAGATAATCCTATTTCTTTAATAAAAACTGATAACTACGCCGTAATACGCGGAATCCAGAATATTAAAACTTTGATGGCAGTATCTTTTTCGGTTTTGTTGAAAGTCAATGCATAGATTAAAACTTTGCATAAATACTTATCAAACTTCTGTAATATTAATCATTTATTATTTATTCATAGCGAGCTCGCGTTTCTTTATGCAAAAATATTGAGAAATTTACATACACTTAAAGTTTTTTTTTCTTTTTACTGTCGCTGTAGATATATATGTATACATAAACTACTCGCCGATGAAAATATCTCTTCCCGCTGGATTTGCTAGATGCAAGAAGCAAAGGGGGATCGGCTACGAAAGTTTTCAAACATTTTCAAAACTGATATACGGTATCAAATATTTCACATATTTCACTGAGATTTTCAACGCAAAAAGATCCACATACTTCCTTCCTCTTATTCTACCTATAGGGAATAGATTGTTCGCGATCGCGATCGTCGTCGAACAAATTAATCATCTCCCGATAAATCGCATAGCGACAGTCCCACAATCGGCCCCAACACACGGAATCAGCAAAGGCAAATGACGCGCTGGATAAAGTTCTCGCGAAAGGGGATCGTCGCAGGAGAGATGAAAAAGTAAAGAAGGAAGGAAGGAAAGCCTGAGCAAGGCGTGAAATTACTTCAAATATTCGTTCAGCTTGTGGCAATCCCATCCCTGATCTCGCACCGACGCTTCCTCGGGCTCCTCGGCGTTGACGTTCGATGCGGCGCACCGATTCCTCCGCCTCTTCCTCTCGCAATCGTATCGCTCCTGCACCGCCGTATTACAGAGATGGATCGCCTCGTGATAAGTCTCGAAGGTGTAGGACTTGGAGCTCAGTCGCAAGAGTGCCTCCCTAGAGAGGAATTGACGGATAACGATTCTGTTCCTCCATTTACCATCGCTACACACACATATATATACACTGATCAATATGAATTCGCGATTATCGAAGAGTCGAGTTGACCGGGCTCGGCTTCTCGAGAACTCTCTCCTGCCTATTATACTCCCGCGTGTGTGCAGCCGTGGCTACCCTTCCTGTGTACTTACGTATATAACCTGGCTGATACATATAGGTGTGTGCATGTATAGGTTCGATGGGGAGGAGCGAATGACTTGGCCGCAGCCGCATCGACGCGGACCTATATGTAACGGGGATGTAATCGCGTAAATGGCCGTGCCGAAATCCGGGCTTTCGTGAACGCGCTCGAGAGAGAATGAAAGTCGGAATGGTATTATCGATATCTTTTTGAAGGAGCGAGTCGATCGGTTTTTGCCGGGCCACCGATTTGTGCGATCGGTGTACTTGATTATTATTGTTATTGCCGTACGAACGATATAGAATCTTAGAGAATCTTAGAAATTCTGAACTCGCGTGACTGTTGGGTTTTCAATCTATTTTGCGGTTACGAGTTCGAGCTTCGTATGATATGCTAAAATAACATCCAGACAATTTATATATTGACAGTGTAAACATTGAAATATAGATTGCATCATCCATTTTACGTAGAATGAAACAATATATAAATATATCTCTTTGCCGTAAATGATACAATTAACAAATAAGATACTATAGAATCAGTGTTAAATGAAAAATATCTTACTTGAACGACCATATCGTCATTGGAAAGGTCGAAGTGACGAGAAACCATTGGCGTATGTCGAACTTGGTACCGTAAAGCAGGAAGGGTCGTTCTGCGATGTTAGAGAAAGAAAAGGCACGCGGCCGTCTTAGAAAGTCAGCGCCAAGCTAAACAAGCTATAATACGTAGAGCCAACAACTGTGAGAACTTGTATTCCCAAGGCAAGTTTACCAATGTACTTTTGCACGACGTAGTAATCCCGGGGTCTGTTTTCCACTTTTCGTAAAATTGTTTTGAGGTCGTGGGTCATAAAGATACCGGAGCCGCAGCAGAGGTTGCTAGGCTTCACGATCCAAATGTTTCGCTCGCCGTTCAAGTCGAACTGCGGATCGAGACTCTTGAGCTTTTCCAGTGCTGCTTGGGCGGCCACGAAGCAGGCCTTTAAAAAGATCAATTATTCTTTTAGCCTTGGTCACTGCGCACTTTGCACTTCGAGAGTATGTGATATTCAGGTCGCTTCGCGCATAAATCACCGATAAATCGGAGAAAAATCCCTCTTACGCACACGTAATTTTTCACGAACGTTATAAATAGAATTCTTCCTTCCTGCCTATTTTGCAATATAGATATCTATAAATTGGGGCATAATAAGCCTGAGATTTTCAAATAACGCTCGCTCAGTGTCTCTCGTTCTTGCTCCCGCACTTTCTGCCTTACAAATTTCACGGCGAAAACTCTCCATTTCCTCAACGCCGACGCGTGAAAGATCTCATCCGCTTCGGGGCCATTATCATAAAAACGAAACTTTTCGGGTGCTTTTTAAGTGAATCAGCGTTTTCATTCTCGCAACCAGAAAAAAAGAGAGAGAGGGAGAGAGGGAGAAAGAAAGCTAGCAAGAAACGCGCGAATCCCATGAATAAAGCGAGCACTCTGGAGCAGGCAAGGCAACGTTACGTGGCGTCTATATCGCCTCCCCCTGCCGCGAAGAATACAACAGATATATTCGCGAATCGAGAAGCTGCGTAACCACACGTAAACAGATTCCTTCTCGTGCAGTGTACCGCTAATTCTCCTACCGGATCGATATTGTTTTCCTCCTCCTGCTCCTTGCATTATCATATTCAAAGGGAGGGGGCTGAGGCCGGGAGGGGGGGGGGAAGAAGAGAATGATCTTTCTCGCCATCCACTTTCTATCTATCCATCCTCTCCTCTTCCCTCCTCTTCTTCGTCTTCTTCTTCTCCACTGAATAATACAATAATGGTGAGGGAGTATAGTCGGCCAGCACGATAAATCATTCGACATGGTCGGCAGAAAAATTCGTCGACACATGTAGCCGTCTAACTACCCACTGCCGACTTTCAGCTCGCTCTCTCTCTCTCTCTCTCTCTCTCGTTCTCTCTCGTCTTAGCAGCTTCGCGAGTGCATGAACCAGGTTTTGCGGGCGGAAATGGATACGCGGACACGAGCCGCGCGAGCCCCCGGGCTTTTTTTGCGATTATAAATTTACGATTTAACTTTTGTCCCGCTGCACGTACGTGTTCTTGTTTTGGTCAAGGCGAGATTAATGTACTGTTTGCTTAACGATTGTAGCTTCGGCACATTTTCGCTTGTTCCTTCAGTTGCGAATTTTTTTCACAATTATTCGCAGTTGAAAATTAATCGAAACGAGATGGTATTCTTGATTTAAGAGTTAAACAAAATTGAATGAAAATGGTATCGCTAGAAAATAGACTTTATCATTATTTTTAATGTATAATAATTTTGAGAGACCTAATCAGTGGAAAGGACCTAACCATGGACTGTTTGATACTTTACAACTGAAAAACAATAATTAACGAGCATTTTACTAAAACATCTATTTTCTAATATTTTATTTTCCAAGTTTTTTAACGCTACTTAAATTGAGGTGTAGAATGTTCGATGAAGAATTTGAAATAGTTAAGGATAATATATCTTTATCTATAAAATTGAGGAGCTGAAATGACCTATAAAATTTTAAGCTCCGAATTAATACATTTTATTTAAGTGAACACTTTACTGGGGTAAATCCCAAGAGAAATTATCGGTAAGGAACGCTGGGTACGTCGAACACGTATTTTATTTATAAGCACGTGACTCGTTATTATTATCTGCACACAGAATTTTAATAATGACGCACAAAACTTAGTCAATTTTCCAAGTAACAGTAAAGTGCTAATCAGTAGCTTAATAATCTAAAAAATAAATATGCGAGACATATTTTCTTCCTCACTTTTTACTCGTGTTATTATAAAAGAAAATCTTTAGTCCCACTCTCTTTATGATAATCTTCTAAGTGCTTCCAAGTGTATTATTTTATAATAATGCCCCATTTTATTGTACTCAAATCAATGTAATTGAACCTGAATGATAAGAAAAATAGCTCTCTTAAGCTATATGTCCTTTCCATTTACACTGTACTTTGCAGGTGAAATCGAGCGAGAGCAATTCAGGTCATGAGCATGAGAAATGCTTCAATCTTCGATGAACCTTACTTTTAAATTTTTTCATTGTCGACATATTTCATTCCCCGATATTCATCGTTTCCCAAAATGAATTCTTCAAAACAATAAAAATATGTATTTAAATATTCAATGCTTATTTTTAAGATCATTTGATTTATTAGTAATCGTTGGAATTATAATACTCGAGATCTTTATTCTAAAAAATAAAGTTTAAAAGTACCACTGAAAACACGATTTAACTAATTAAGGCATCTATATTTTTACGGCATTATACTATCAATAATAGCTAAAATAATGTATTTGAAAAATAACTAATTACATAACTCTTATTTAAAAATAAAACGTTTTCGTTCCGTAAATTAAAAATTGATTTGTTATACATTTTAAACATCACGACAAGTAATAAATATGCTTTTGTAAATACTATTAAAAAATACTGATAATAGAATATTCTATCGCATTTAAAAAGTAAAAAAGTTAATAAAATAAACTAAGCCTTAAGCATCGGATATTTGGTAAGAAATTTAACGCGTGTCCTATTTACCCTCCGAAATGGAGCCTCATTATATTATATCGTTGACTCAATTTATTATCGTTGAAACCCTTTGGTGAAAAACGAAATCGCCTTAAAACCACCTTGGGTTTTTTCTTTGTTGCGTTTACCTCAAGCTGCTCCGGATCGTCCTTTGGAAAATTCGCCATACCGTTACTCTTGTACAGGAATCTGTCGCAGTTGTCTAAAAATACTCGCCATTCGTCCTCGCCTATATCGCTGTCCCCTTCGGAGTCGATGTCGTCGTGCTCGAGCTCCTGTATATACTCCTCGCAACACCTTATCGCGAATGCGACCGGATCCAATACACGCATAGACTCTGAGCTTGCACTTGCATTTCTATTTGCCTAATTGGACAAAATTTTCAAATTAATTATAGAGTGTTAATTATACTACTGTAAATGCAATTCAGTAGCGGTTATCGATTCATATGTAAAAATAACGATGAAATACTTAACAAGGTTTTGCATTGCTGGTAAATGTAAAAAATGACGGTAGAGAACACTTTGCGAAAAATATTTTTCTTTGTTCTTAGGATCCTTTTTTCAAAAATAATATTAAAAAAGCATGGACACCATGCACTGCAGCTAAAAGAGGATTAAGATGATCCTCTCAAGAGGATACATTATATTTCTATTGTATATAAACTTTTTCATTTCTTTGGTCGTTAAAGAGATTTGTTCAATGAAATAAATATTATATACTTGAAAAAAAGGATTTTATACATTATTTCTGGAAAAATTATTATATTCTCAATTGTTATATAACAATATACCAAATTATTTCACGAAATACTAGAATTCGAATAATTATAAAATATGTGAGGACAAAAACTGACATTTCTCAATAGCTTGTAGAAAATAATTATTATTTACATATTATTAAGTGATATATATTGGTATGATAAAAAATATTACCGCAATTCACTCGTGTGTCACAATGTATATTACGTTGAAATGTCAGATAAGATGTTCCGAAATTCCTCATTTTATTTACTTTACTGTTATTATGGAGGTTCCTACCATCCACCTGATTTAATTAATTTTTAATGAGATTTTCAATATTTTAGCATAATTGCAAAAGGTTATTGTTTTCTAAAATAAAAGCTCGACTTTTTTCAATCATTTTTAATGCGCCAATAATATTTATTACTTCAAAAGATCGAATATTGAATTTATATGTACATTGAAATTTCAGCTGTTAGCTGTTATATTGTGAATAGGTAAGTTAACTTTTGAAATTTTCATAAATGCACAAAACTGAGAATATACATAGTAATAAAGACTTAACATAACTTTTAATTAATACTGTGACATAATCATAACACTTTATATAAAACACAACATTATTCTGAGCGGCATGTCATTCTTTAAATATATAATTTGAATAAACGTAAATTAAAATGTCAATTATATGAGCACCTGCATCAATAAAAAATCAATTGTTTAGTATAAAAGTTATAACACCTTAACTGACATGTGTTTTATACTATTTGTGAATGCTTTGATAATATTCAATATTTAATTCACATTTAATTTTCAAACGTCACTCAGTGAAAAAAAGATTTGTCCGATGAGTTTCATTCAACAGAATACAATTATTAAAATACCGCAGAAGCAATTTTAAATGAATTATTAAATAATTAAAACGAACGTTTAAAGTTATTTCCAAGACCATGAAAAATTAAATGAAAATTTAATTAAAAGAACGCAATGCCTATATAATAGCGGATTTTTTGCCGAGAGATAAATGTCCCAAACCTGCGCTGCCGTATAATACAGCCTAGAGCGTGATGATCCACGTCCACTTTCATTATAAAGAAATAGAAATATTTTTCTGCACTTATTATGAAGCTGCAAAATATTTTGTTCTAAATCAAACTGTTTTATATTACTTTAAAAACACACAATCTTATGATTTACAGAATAACTCTTTGTATCGTCGGTATTGGCAGAAAAAGGCTCTATCTCAACTTTTCAGTTTGGTAGATGTTCTATCTAAATTTTTGGGTCAAAAGCGTTCTATGTCAAATTTTAGTTTGAAAATGGTTTTATATCGGGAACACATTTGTTTGTTATAGAAATGTCGTGAATATGAAATTTTACATGAAAAATGTTATATTAAAACCTTGTCCTCGGTGTAAGCTACATTTAATTAAAAACAAAAAATAACAAAAAGATCTTTGATATCAAATATCAAATTTAATGGCAAAATTGTAAAAATTCCTTAATAAAATCCATAACTGTAAACATTTGTATTCAAGTAGATAATCCCAAGAATAGTCAGGCGCCTTACACAGTAGCATCTAAAGGCACTTGGAAATATTTACAAATTGACTTTTTCACTTTTCCATTATTAAGAAACAACACACTCGCATCCCTTTTGATCGTCGAATTCACAAGTCCGCTATCAATTCGTGATAACTAAATAATCACCCCAGCAGGGCTTAAAAAAGAAAATCAACCCAATAAATTAAAAAAGATCTCGGCCTCGCCACAGTCGAAAGGAGGGTTTCGAGCTACGAAGGAGAGAGTCATAGGGAGACCGCTTGCTCGCGTCCCCTTAATCTCCAAAGTGGTGGCTTTCGTCGGTTCGTCGCTCAAGCCCCTATAACGAGCATCTCCAATTAACGAAGCCCTGTATTCTCGGTTCACCTACCGTGTCCCCGGACTCGCCCGTCTGCGCCTCCGTAGCCGAGGACGTCTGGGCATTTCGCATGCGGCCGACGAAGCACCTGAGCACTGCTATCGCGGCGCACCGTCTAAAGTCCCGCAAGAGGGCCGCGTGCTCACGACTGGGATTGTAGCTGCGCGGGAACAGCACGTCCGCGACGTTGTTCTCGTGGAGCCAGTGCGCCTCCTGTAGCACGTGGGCCATGCCGAGCTGCAACACACGCGCACACACCGACGAGGAAAAACGTACCTGTATACTCTTTATTTCTTTTTTTTTTTTTTTTTACTCTTTTATTTGGGACGGAGAGGAAAAAAAACACTGCCGCGGCATGGTGGGAATATATATCGTGGACGCAGGCGTTTTACGCTATTTTCCTTGTATAAGCTTCTCTCTCTCTCTCTCTCTTTACCTCTTGCCCTTTTCTCTCTATATATTCCCTTTTATTGCGGCCGATTTTTCAAAGTTCACTAATAGCCGTGCGTATCGAGCTTGAAGGCGGCAGTATTTTTCGCGGCTCTTTTTACCCCCGCCCCCCCCCCCCTTTTGCCGAGACGTTTTATGTTAAAGCACAGAATGCTGCGGGAATGCGAAATGCTTTCCCGCTATTTTGCTGAGGCAAAAGAAAGTTCCTCGAGAAAATGCTTTTGCTGCGCGGGGAAAGTGAGAGAGAGAGACAGGTAGAGAGCGCGAGATCGCTCATCGTTTACGTTGCAAGTTAGGGATTGATGCTGCATTTCTGGTTTCCACCTGCATCGCACGTAGCCATTATTTATTATTACCGAAGGAAAAATACCGAAGCAGATAGTTTCCTCAAATGGCCAAACAAAACTGTGCGATTGAATATAAAAATAATTAATTTAAAAATTGAATAATTTATCTTATGGTATTTTTAAAGCGATCATTTCGTCGATAAATCGTTTTATATTACGAGGAAGTCCTTCAATTAATCGAAATTTGTAATTACAGTAGTAGCCTTCGAAAAAAGTCAACGGTAAGCTATACGACATTTACGTCGGACAAAATGAAGCAGGGGGGAAAAAATGTTAACCTCGTGACCTCGCGCAAAAGCAACGACAACACCGGCATATCGCGTATCTCAGATGTCGAGGCTCGGCACGCTCTCCTTATTCCAAGGTGTATAACACGCAACGCATAACTCCCGCGGCATGATACTCGTAACGAATGTTCGCGATATACACACAATGTGCGTCTGTATATGTGTATGCATGACGTACCTTGGAGGTGTAGAGCGAGGGTTTCTGAAATCTGTTGAGCAGCACATTACCAGCGATGCTCCTGTCCCACTCGACGAAGTCGTTCCGGCAGTCCCATATGAAGTCGGGCTGCGCGTGACGCAGCAGAGCGAACATAAGCGCTCGCTCGTTCAGCGAGCCGTCCGCCAGTCTCAGGTCGCCCAGCGACTTGGCCTCCAGACTCATCGCGCTTCCTGCAGACGGAGAGACGACAGATTACAATCCGAGTTCCGCAACACTTTTTTCCCAGGGATTAGAAAAAATTTTATTTTTCAGTGATTTTGAGGGAGGTTTGAGAAGAAAGTGTGCGCCCGCGCGCCGGATTCGGGGACGACGCGGTGAGAGTAGAGAAGAGATGCTTCACGTTTGGGAGATTGCGTATTACTTTGGAGGGAATTCGAGCAAGTATTGAATTTTCAATTTCTTAGCAAGTACTATTAACATTGATGTTTTTTTTTATGCTGTAAAATGCCTACCGTAATGAACAAACCTATTGATTTTACGATGAAACGCGGAAAAATTCTTTATAAGAAAGGATTATAAAAGCTAAGAAAAGTTAATAAAACAATTTTAGTTTGCTTAAGCAGATACGGAAAAAATTAAGAGAACCGAATGGCAAAACAAATATTGTTATATCACTTAATCTCATCATTCATAATATTTTTGGAGAAAAAGATAAATTTAAAATTATACAAATACGTTACTAAACGGTATAACTAGCCATCCGATGCATTACATCGCTCATTATGTATTATAAACAATACAAACATTTCCCTTCACAGTCGAAACTGAAATTTACATAGTTCACTCCGCCGCGAAAACTGAGCGTTTGATCGACCCGTATAAACTTGTGCATTCCCTCCTAAAAAAATCTATGATTTCCTTAACATCTGCAGCTTCTCGTATACAGCCACGCGACGCACTGCATAGAGAGAGAGAGAGAGAGAGAGAGAGAAGCTGCACACAGAGAAACCGAGGGAGTGCGGCGACCCGCCACCGCATCTAGTTCATAAAATTCAAGCCACGAACTCCTCTTATAAACGAGATTACTTTAAACCTCGTCAAAAACTTTTGTATACGGTCATTATTTCGTAGCTGACCCGCAACGACATTTACTTTTGACAATATTTGCTTTGTGGCTAGGTACATAACTTCGCCTCTCTCTCTCTCTTTCTCGTAGGTTGCTCGAAAGTACACCGATAGCCCCCAGAGCCAAAGTGAACTAACCATACGGAAGCGATCTCGTCCTGCAGGGCTCGTACTTCTGGATCCAGCCGCGCTCCTCGAGGGCCTCCTTCAGCCTTGGCAGCTCGCCTCGTATCAGAAATACCTTGTGCCGCTGCAGCGAGCAAAGCGCGATCGGACAATTTTACCCGGGAACAGAATTGCTTTGTTATCTTATGCCGGTGAGACTCGCTCCGTTTCCACGGACGCCTGTGTGTGTCTCTCTGTGTGCATATGGGTGTGCGTGTGATTTTTGTCCGGTGCATTCTTGTCTGACCGCGCGTACGCGTTTTTGTGTATAGGGAGCAAAGGCGTTGGAGGTTGTCCTGTATGAACTGATTTCATTTTTGTGCAATTGATAAAAGATAATAATGTACTATGTACCTATGAGTCGTTTATTTTCTACAAACAATGGATGATGAAGTCTTTTTTTTATTGGCGGATATTGCAATAAAATTAAAACTCATTAAATTAGTAATTATAGTTTTACTATAAATTTTGTATTTTTTTCATTTATTGATATTTAAAAGTAATAAATGCGGTTCATAATTACTCCAGTTTACCTTTCCGAAAAGATAATAAATTTGAGTGACAGAAAATCTTTATTGATTTATGCACAGTATATTACAAAATAAAAATGCTACATTATATTAATGTCGAATCATCTGACTGACATCAATTATATTTACAGTTGACAATTTTCACCTAATTTGTCAGCCTTTGATGTGAAAGTCTATAATATTGTCCAATTTATAATAAACTATTCAGTGTTTTTCAATAAATTAGCGTCCCCCCTATATTCATGAATTTCATTAATTAGTAATGAATTTATATTATGACTATCTTATATTATATTAGAGTATCTTAACTCGTTTGATTTTAACTTCTAATCGTATATATAATTATAGTTAAAAATAAAAAATAGTTATTTAACACACAAATATTGTATTAATAAACGACCAAAACTTAATTTATCAATATGAAAGATAAATGCATATATGACCGACCATTTTATCGGTATTCTAAACTAAAAAAACCTATTTCAAACGTTTAATATATAAATATCGCTACTTATCTACTGACTTGAAAATGATTATTTTCAACATATTTTTAATAATCAAGTTTTACCCGACTCTTACTATTCAATTGGAGCACAAAGACATAGACTTTTTAGAATCCGTTAGACGAGATCTGTTAATAAGAACCCCGCGCGTCTACAATTAAATTATCCATTAGTCATCCATAGAAAAGCCCTTAATCTTAATTGCATCTGAAAGTCAGGCCCTCCACAAGCATTAATCTAACTCCATCAAGAGTTACTACAGTGAATAGTATAAGTAGCAGCAGCGGCAGCAGGAGCAGCAGGAGCTAACGAAGTGCGTTGTAAAATCACCCAGAGACACACAGGAGGTTAATTAAATTATGCATCGCGTAATAAAGCCCTCCCATAGGGTAGTAGCGTACCTTCATGGCCTCCTCGACTTTGTTTTTGATTTTCCAGAAGTTCGCCTGTCGCGACAGTTCGCCGCAAGAAGATTCCTCGTCGGGGCCGTGGCTGGCGGGCTCGTCGTTCCCGCCGTCCGTCGCGCCGCCCTTGAAGTAGCTCGACTTTATCGTGGACATGGCGCTGACGAGACTGTAACGATAATCCGGTTCGACTGGCTGCCTGTACCTCGAGGTTTCGCTCGCGTACTGTCCGCGATTGTACGGATTCACCGAATTCTCGTTCTTGCTAATATCCACCTTGGTGACGGTAGTCGGAGTTTCCCGCTCGTTCGTCATTGTCATTGCCACGTCGTTCTCCTCGGCCAACTTAAGAATCGTCGATGAAATAGTTATTACCGCTGGACTACTTTGCGCCTCCCTTCGCGACGCCGTTCGACAAAACAAAGGAATTGTTTTCTATTAATAAACCAGTCGGGATATGACTTTTCGTCTATGTATGAGTTTGCGATTGATCGATTTTTGACTATATACAATAATTATGCTTCGCTTGCAAAATTTTTCTTTTTCCAATTAATATTATAAAGTGTTTAATATCGAGTGCTTAAACGATTTTACGAGCTTTACGAAAAAGCCGATGACAATTTCTTTCCAAAGGCTCAAAGGCTCAAAGGCCAAAATGGGTAGAGTAATTATTTTTCGAAAATTACAGGATAATCCAAAATAATGGAGGCACATATATATTTATTTAACATCATGCCCGCGTGTAATAATATATTTAATATCAAATATGTACAGTGCAGTATTTTTAGGATATAAAATGTAATTTTTTGTTCGAACGATGAATATAAAACAGAATAATTGGACTTTCGACTTATAAACCTTGGATACATATTTAAGCTTATTTATTAATATGAAAAAATCACTATTATAATTGTATATATGTAAACGCGAACAACACCACTTTGTAGTTATAAAGTTCTACAAGTTTTAAAAATGGACTGTAGGTACTACATATTTAGATTTCACTGTGATCCCCCGATAGAGCGTCAATAATAAAAGAACTAACCTTTAATATAAACAGCGAGCGTTCAGCATTAAGTCGAACTAAATTCTATTAAAAAGTTAAGCACGGCCTTTTTTAAAAGTTAAAAGTTAAGCGCCTTTAATTAACAATGCTTTTAATTAAACAAGTCTCTCTCTCTCTCTCTCTCTATCTCTCTCTTATTTTCCAGCCAAACAAGAAGAGAAATTTAAAATTAGCCGAAACAAAAAAATCCATGTAACTCGAAGAAGAAACATTTCGTACGTCTCGAGCATTTCCCAGTGAGAGGGAGAAGTTTTAAGTGAAGCGAAGTGGACCTGATAAAGCTGTCTTAGTAAACTACTTTTAAGTGAAAAAGTAAATACACATACTTCTGTTGGCTTCTGGCAGTCTGATCAGTAGACTTTTTTCCAGGGATTTGGTTCGGCGGCGCCGGTGTCAGCGCCAGCCCCCGCACGGGAGACTCCCTCCTAACCTCGCCGTGATTGTACCTCTTCAAGTAGTTTTTACTGTAAAATTTCGGGGGTTCTTGGAGGCGTTTCCTCGAATTCTCGTTTCTATTGCTGCTGCTGCTGCTGCTGTTGCCGCCGCCGCCGCCGCCGGTGCCGGTACCGGTGCCGGTGCTGTTCTCCCGATTGCTCCTGCTTTTGGCCTCCTCGTTTTTCTCCATTTTCCACGATTGCAAAGGGGCAACTTTGAAATTTTCAACTATTCCCGAGAGCGAACGCTTTTTTTCTAGCCTCCTCTGGCTTTTTTCCCCGTTTTCTTTTTTATTCGCTTCGTACTGCCGACTTAAGAATAAGTCTCTCGAGTTGAGTTTGGTAATGACATGATGAGAAGTACCGTAAGTAATTTGGAACGATCGAAATTTATAGTGAGGTGAGTTAATGGGGAATTCGATGGAGACAGGTGCAAAGTTGGTTAGGTTGGGCTGTGTCTGAAAAATTGAAAGCTTTCGCTTGTTTTTCGTCTTTATGCACGTTCCACGTTCCACCAGTCAGATTAGTGAAAACGCGCAGCTTCTTGACGCACTTGATACTGTGAACAATCATTTATAAAATTCAGTAGACAAATATACATCAATTGGGAAGATTTTATAAAACTCAAGTAAAACCTTTTAATTTATCAACTATTCTTTCCACGTTTAAGCGTTTCCTATTTAATTTAAAGACAAATACAATCTGGTTTCTAATTGCATTCACAAAGCCAACTAATTAGAATAAAATTAATTATATTTAAAAAAAAGCATCAACTACTAATCCAAACTAAACATTAACTGAAAATTAATTTAAAAGAAGGAAAATAATATAATTATCCTTCCAAGACCAAGATTCGCGCCAATCTAGTAAATTACAATTTTTATTCACATAGGTACCTGACTCTACTATAGCAATGCTTCAACTAAATACCACATTACTAATATCGTGATGATTTTTGCGCACCGAACATGCTTGGATTAAATACGTCCTTTTCAAAGGCATTCAAGAATAAGCGCCCTGCACAGGAAATTCCATAAATGTGCGCGTGGTCTAATAATAAAATATAATCTAGCTTTACACGTTAGCCTCACGCACACACACACACACACATATCGAGGTTTTCAGCTCCCATTCATTTGCAGAGAATGTATACGTACATATGTATAGCCGAGGGATTGGAGCAGCCTCAATTTCTTGCATTACACTTGCTCGCCTCGCATTAAAGCCCCCACCCCCCTGTGCGCACTCTTTCACCCCTGCATATTTAATTAATCTCAGCCGTGCGCGACGCGAAAGGCTTTTCACTCGTCCCCCTCCACCTCCGCGTGCAGATAATTTACTTATGCAGGCACCGTCGGTCGTCCAGTCTTCCGTATAGGTGTTTTCTTGAAACTGCCTTTGAGCGACGAACTCGCTCACCCCCTCTCTCTCTCTCTCTCTGTCTCTCTCTCTCTCTTTTCCGTGTGTCTGAACGCTTAGTGTCTGCCACGCGGATGCGCCGCAGCGAGTCGACAGAAGGTAAGTGTACGCTTCCCAGCAGCGGAACGCGATCGAATGGCAACGAGACCTCATTATGCCTTTCGAGAGAACAAGTCAATTAAGCGCTTCGCAGAAGCGTAACGCATATACTGGAGCACGCGAAGCGACGGGTACCGACAGCTCGACGACGACAAGGACGAGTTTATTTATTTTTTTTTTTTTTTTTCCTCGGGGGGGAAAATTGCCCCTCGCGAGCAGCTCGATCGCGATGGGTAAACAGCACTTACTTTGAGCGAAAGCTAAGACCGTCTACTGATGCGGAATGCCGCTTTTATATACGAATTTTCCAGAGCTTTCTCGAATTGAATCTTACGGGTGCTTATATATCGTCATTTCAGTTGTACTTGGCTTGGAAGTGTGTATACGTAGATAATGCTGCGGCATATTTTATCTTACAAGTATTTATAGGATCATTATAAAAAATTTCTATAGCATCACATCAATGCATGCAATTAGATTAGTATACTAATTACAAGAAAAAAGAGTATTTTTATTTACCTTTTACAATTTGCCTTTCCCAATGAATCCAACCTGCGTGCATAATAAACGCTCCACTTTTTTTTTTACCTGAGCGCACCTATTAATCTTACAATTTTCTTAATGTCGTTCGTGCTATACATATTCTATCCTGCCGCTATCCGCAGTCGAGAGTAGAGTAGTAAACATCAATAAGTACCGAGCTATACGTGCAGCCCGCGTTTCCCTCGAGTACTTATTTCCTCCCTTCCTGCGAGCATTCAAGGATGTTTGAGAATGTCGGAATACATCAAGTGATTACATACCGTAATGCACGGATAATTTTTCGTTCGACTTTACAAGTACCGCGAACCAACAGAGAGTGTACACAATTGCTGATGCTGTTTTACACATTTCTAAACGTATACGACAAATAATGGTTGTTATTATCGATAAAATTCAATAAAAATATACTGTTACAATAATCTCGACTTCAGAATGGTACAAGTAATTCCAATGAAAATTCTAACACCAAAACTATTATATATATATATATTAATGAAAAAGATTCAACTGCCTCCGATTTGCATATAATGATTAGTTTCCGAAATTCCAGGCTGCATAAAACACAAATAAAAAGCCACTCGTACACATCCGGGATGAACAAAGCCTCGTTTGAACAAATAGAATTCATTCTAATTAAAAAGTATTCTCCAGCTGCATAACGCTGTTTCCGTTTTCAACTAATATACCGACACTTTTAAAACGCTAATTCCAAAACAAGACATTTAGCCCCCTAAACGTTTTGTTCATTCCTAATTACATCTCGAGCGGAGAACCAGCTTTAACACGATGGCGCATTAAATAGCATTTGAAACTCTCTGCATGAACCCGATGCCTTCCGGAGATTTGTATATAAACATGCGCGCACTCGAGCGTTCAGTAAAGAAAAAGACAAGGAATGCCACTGCGTTAAAAGTGGGCACGTAAAAGAGCAATTATTGACGTCTGGTTAGTAGCCCCCGTGCACACCGACTATATACCCCGCGTAGCGCGAGTAATAGATAATTGAAGGAGCGCAAACAAAAGGAACTAAATTAACGCCACTTTTAAAGCGAGCACCACCTATGTAGAGTGAACTTGGGTCAATGGCTTTGAAAAGAGCATAATTCGTGCT
This sequence comes from Megastigmus dorsalis, assembly GCA_900490025.1. Classification (NCBI taxonomy): domain Eukaryota; kingdom Metazoa; phylum Arthropoda; class Insecta; order Hymenoptera; family Megastigmidae; genus Megastigmus; species Megastigmus dorsalis. The sequence goes on along the minus strand of UELU01138574.1, from coordinate 27,632 downwards.
TTACTACGAATCGCGATAGCTGCTTCTCCATCGTGCACACCGATAAAAGATACCACTTTACTTATAGACATACATACCGCACGTGCATACCGAATATTTTCATTTAATTCGGAATATTCGAAAAATAAAGTGAAACCTCGCGAACGGTGCGCGGAAAAGGCTTCTAAAATATAAGCGCATGCAATGCCGTTGATAGGTCTGTGCATATCGCCACAAGATTCATCTCGGCATAGGCTAATGCAAATCCTTCGCCGAAAAATTTTCCCCCAAAAATCTTCCCGAGAGAGCAAAACACTTATAATTACCCTCGTTTCTCATCGGCACTTGTATATGCACGAAAATATCCCGAAAAAAAAGAAATCTTCTCTTGTACATACCATCCTCTCTCCCTTCCCTCTTTCTCTCTCACTATATTCCTCTCTATATATCTTCTCCATCCTCTTTAGGGTATTCATTATAATAATGGAAGGTCTAACCCTCGAGCCGCGGCGGCGCTCTTCGATGAATAAGGGTGTAATTGTGGACAGAAAGTTTAAAAGCGCTTCCATCCCTTTGGCGATTAGAGAGTGCAGTCTGCAACCTGCGGGGTGCGGTTACTTAGCTAAGTTAACTCGTCAGCCTCGATGTACACGCCAGCACACGTCCGCGCTCATATATATATACATATACCTACACTCGGGCGCGCGCTATGCGCTTCTTGTTTATTTTCTATGTTTTGCCGGCTGCTGCTGCTTCTTCTGCTACTGCTGTTCTCGCTCTCTCTTTTTCCCTCCTACTTGCTCGACCGCATTCGAATGCTGCTGATGAAAATCAAGTCCGTGAAAAACAGCGAGAGAGAAACTCACTTTCTCTCTTTCTCTTGCTTGCTCTACTCGTTTCTGCTGCGTTAAATGTGCGCCTTGAAGGGTAGGAGTGTATAATGAGAAAGCGTTATACGTACAACCAAAACCACTTTATTACTACAAGTGCTTATATGTTGGTTTTCCTAGGAATCATGTAAAATATTGTAAAGTTGATCGTGGAAACTAGCTGCGGCTTTTCAGTTTTACTAGTAAGTATGCCAAAGACATCGTGATGCCGATGAACTGTTTTATAACCAATAATGATAACGATACTTGTAATTTTATTGTTATACCTATATCTATAGGTTATAAATATATTTTAATGAAAAATTTCAATAGCGAGTGTTTAATAAACAAATCATTTTCTTTTAGAACCCAGGAACCTTTGCACCAGTAGTTTTACAGGATCGCATTTCATCAAAGATGACGGTAAGGTCAATCAAGTTATCAGCCACGCAATTCGCATGAACCAAACCAGATCTTCTAGAGCTATCTCGAAAATCTCGAAAAATAATGGAGAGAGTAATGGAGATTACGGAAGAGCCCGAAGGCCCAACAGTTCCCATTCGATTTTCTTGCGTAACGATGCATTATCTACGCGCCAGGCGGTTATAATGCGATGCGAGAATTCGACCCTGGCAACAGCGGCAGCGTTGGCAGCGGTAGCAACGGCAACGGCACCCCCAGCTCATGGATTCCTCAGGGATCCACGATTGCGTATGCGCGCTCTGTAACGTGCAGACTATATACAGCCCGGCTTGGATATTGTATCGGATATCGCTGCTATACGCCCTATATACATCCGGCTCTTCCTGCAATTCGCGATAGCAGCACCAGCCAGAGAGAATCGCGCGATGTATCAGTATATCCAAGGAAACCGCGCGCAACCGTGCCCTCGCTAGACTAGGCAAAGCTTTCCTTCTCTCTCTGCTGCTGCTGCTGCTGCTGCTGCTGCTGCTGCTGTGGTTCTGCTGGTATATCAGCCCTGGGAAAGTGCGAGGAAGAAGGACGCGACGTCGACTCGGCTCTCTGGGCACGCGTGAAATTGAGTTCCTCGTGTCTATGAAATAATCTCCGGCTTTTGCTCATGATCTCGTTCTCGCTCTCGATCCCCTTCTCCCCCCCCCCCTCCACACCCCACCTCTCTCTCTCTCTCTCTCTCTCTCTCTCTATTTTACACTCGCTATTCGTATCCGTCGTGAACAGTGGCAATCTATTAATTCTGCGGGCTGTATATTTAGCAGGTGATTTCGGAGCTTATTTGAAAATCTGCAACGGAGAAATTGAATTTTGAGGTGTTTTATGTGACGACTCTGGATAGCGTGTTAAATGATTAAGTTAATTAAAGTACGAAATTGATATACCTAATGACATCGGTATTAGTTCTCAAAGTGAAGATGGACGGCATCGATATTGTGATTCAGAAGAGATGTTTAGCAAGAACAAGTTCTTGTTACTCAAGAAGATCTATTAATACATGTTACATAGAACTTTATTCGAAAGTGAGAAAATTAATAAAATTACTTATATAATTGGAGACACATGCATTAAGAGAAGGAATGAAATATGAATGTTTAAATTTTGAATGTGTGAACGTTGACAACAGCAATCGTTATATATACCGAGAGCCTATCGTCTATCTATATTGTAAAGTACCTGTCTATCCGTGACTAAAACTGAGGTAAATCTACGTTCATGAAATTTGAATCATTTATCGCTTATTTCAGGTCTGTTTCCGCTCCATTACCTTAATTAAAAGTTGACAAACCGAATATATGATGATGATAGGTTCAAATCAAGGAATAGGTACTGTCACTATTAAAATGTATCATTCGTGATAAAGGTGGAACATATTCCGCGGTTAGTACATCCAAAATATTTGCACAAAACATAAATAACATGTTGTCAATATATCGCCAAGCCTATTACCATGATATTGGCAATGTTTTGCTTAGGCACCACAGTAATATGTTGACAACGTATTTATTGGCGGAAGTATTCCCAAAAGGTTGATGATTTTTTCAAGTTCAAATAATTTATGTTAAAAATTTATTACTATCATATATCGACAACTTTATTTAATGCTGATATATTATTTTATACGAGAATTTTAGTTTTCGAGATTAGCCAATATATTGTAAAAATAAATTTTTCGGAGTTCATAAAGTCAAAGATATTTTGGCAATACTTCCTTTGATGTATTATCAATATATTGCCAATAGCTCGATAATTACTTTGCGAAATGGCGGGACTATTTTGCTTATACTTTTTCTTCGCGGTAATACATTATAATTCATTATACCCTGTCCTTTTCTGCTTACGCGTAGAAGAAAGATTGTCTAGCACGACGATTTCTTCATAAATTATTCCACACTTCCATGAAAATACTTTTCTCCTGATTCCAAATCACACTCCATTATACACTATCCATACCGTTAAGACATCCAGCCTCTACTTATCATTAAAATAAGGGTAAAGGTAAAGACGATAGGTTATCCGCTATCGAATCACGGCAGTAGCTGAACAAAATCGCTCCAAAGCGTCGCTTAATACAGCACACAGCATCCAATACACATTATACTAGACGCGAGCGCGCATAGTCTAGAAATTCGGGTCTCCGGGGAGGCAGACGTTACGGCGTTATAATATTCCATAATGGAATTAACGGATTATCCCTCTCCCTCTCTCTCTCTCTCACTCACTCGTCTGTCTGCCTCTCTCTCTCTCTCTCTCTCGAGCCATCCGCGTTTAGACCGGCAGGTATACGTCGACGCACACTACTACCCCCTTCTCTCGTTTCCTGCTAATTGTAGCAGACCGTAGGGGAGAGAGACAGAGAGAGAGAGAGAGAGAGAGAGAGAGAGAGAGAGAGAGAGAGAGAGCGAGCGCAGCCCAGCGGCAAGTATATGTCCGCGCTATACGCTTTAAACCAAGCAGCAATTAAACTGCGAGCACTGGATAAAGCCAATTTGCGAGTCGGTTAACGGTCGCCCGGCTCGCTTCCACTCTGTAAGTCTGCCGCTCCAGCTTCGAGCGCCGCAGCGTAAGATTTCTAATCCAACGTATGTGTATATATGTATATATAGGGTATACGCCATGTAGAGTATATAGATGGTGCAGAAGAGAAGAGGGTAGAAGGAGGAGGGCACTTTAGAAGGCTGCCGTAACGATAGCGATAAGCCATCTTCGGCGTTACTTTGAGAGGGAACTGCCTCCGGTGCTGGAGCGCCTCGCTCCTCTATATACCTATATCCAGCGCGCGCGCCCCTGCCCCCGCGGAACGGTTGGGGGCAGGGGGTTGGTGGGGGAGGCAGGGATGCGCTCGTCAAAATGAGCCTCGCTTCTCCGGCGCAGGAGATCTTCTTCCTTGCACAAAGCATCGACCGTTAGGTTCACTCGGACGCTCGCTCTACATTTACGCTGCTGATCGGCTGTAAATCGCTGAAAGCTCTCTTGGCGAGGGTGGTTTGGCGATTGATCGAATGAAAACTCGATTAAATTGCTCCTGGGATATATTCGCGATGATTCAAGCGGATTTTGCACTTGTGTTGAAATTCTGTCGAATCGCTACACTCTCTTAATTTGAAATAGTCAATATTTCACTGACAAAAAATCAATGTAAACTTGGACACTGACCTGAAATTAAAGTATATTCTCTGTCTTTACCAGTCAACCGTTAAAGAAATTCACTGGATAAATCAGTGTATATGCACTAATTTTTGGACAGTGATCTAGTTTCACTATTTCAGATTAAGAGACTTATGAATGGTTATTGACACAAAAAGAAACCAATTATAAGTTTCATGGGAATTTTATCCATAGAACAAGAAAGTTGCGTATATCCAAATACTGGTGTAAGGAAACAAAAGGAACACCTTGATTCTTGGGCAGTATGCCATTGGTTTATAAACAGAAGTTACGAGTGCTGTCAACTGTGAATGGGGTATTAACACCTACTGCACAAGTCAAATAGCCTAAACGCCCGCAGCACTTGCAGAACAGTCACTAGATTTAAGAAAGGTACATAATTGTTGTGTTACTTAATAGGATATTACCCTGGTAGAAATTTTAAACAGTTTTTTAAGTATATTGAATTTTCACTATTATTTCTACTTTGGAGATCCGTATAAAAACTATGCACTTTATAATTGAAAGCTGGTTCATAACCGAATGATATGATTTGCGGTTTAGAACATTTGAAAGTATATTAACCAATTAAACCCGTTAATTCTGTGCCAGGGTTCTTAACTTTTTTTACTTAATTAGGAGATAATTTTAGGTGATTAGTAAAGTAGTTGCAGGTACTTTCATGCGAGAATAGGACGTGAAAGAAATTTCTTTCAAAAGGGTATTAAGAAAGATTTATAAGCTGGAAGTATAATATGTTCCATGTGCTATACCTAATACATTTAGTTCTGTTCAATATCGTAATGATTTTTAACTTATTTCTATATGGATTTCTATGGTCTTTCTATATTGATTTATTAATAATCAGTAGATGTTTCAATCCACATAAATTTGAATTCTTATAATCATAATATCGTGTATCAAAATATAACGTATGACAATACCAATTCGAATAAAAATAAATCTTTAAATAATAGTTTGAGTATTAATTGTATTGAAAAATTTTTAACAAAAGTAGAACTTTTGATTTGCAATAACAAATTATTGATGATACATGGGCTGATGCATAAGGCAGAGCACATGGTACATGCAGTTCCCATTAAATTTTGAACAATAACAACTAGCTTTGACCCTCTACACATTCATTTTCAAAAATTCGCCTCACGTTCGGGGAATTTCCAGTACCGTTAACCTCGCGAATGCTGCAAGTACCAATCGCGAAAATCCAGCAGAAAAGCTCTCTCTCTCTCTCGCTTTCTCCCTCCCTCTCTCTCTCTCCCACTGTGTAACCGCAAACCCTTAGATATGAGATGTACGCTTGGTATGTTTGCTAGAAAAACACGGAGGTCGGTATTGCTGCGACACTCGTAAGAAATACAGCTTCGCCGTCGCGCTGCGCTGCTCCTTGTATGCATACGAACTTCGAGTCCTCTGTGCACACATGACATTCGCACTTGGATATTCACTCGCGTGACTCTCCCGCGAAAGTTATCACATTTTCGGGTGCTTCGTTGTCCAGTCACGGATCTTCTAGTTCAGGCACATATTGAATCAGAAGGCATTTTGTGTTGAAGCCGTTAAGCTCTGCGCTAGATATACAGAGACCGTTGCAGACTTACAGCTGAAGGAATAAACACAATATTTGAAGGCTTAAAATTTTGTTTTCTCGATGGAATCCTGAAAATATTGCCACTCCGCTAGTGAATTGTCTTTATTAACCTACTGTAAAATGAAAAATTCTAGAGTAGAGTACAGATGCAACAAATAAATATATTGCGTCATCACCCTGCTAAATATAATTCATTCGATTTTATTAGATATCATTGAAATGGAATTGACCTTAAAAATAAGGTCAATTAAACTTAATGAACTATTTGCAGGATATTCCACTTCGTTGATTACATCTAATTGTGCATCTCTAGTTTAAATAATATATAAATTAATAAGCCATCAACATTTGGTACCGATATAAAAGAGAAAAATGTAAAAATTTGTCCGTATAAAGTAGAGGAAATGCAGTAATTAATCACTCTTTAACCCCGTTTTTCAACAGCTCTGTCCACACACGGTCTCACGTCTTAGCGAAAAATGTCTCCCTTCCGAGAGCAAAATGTAAGGAGGAGAAAATGTCGAGGAAATATAAAGCCTAAAGGCAGTCGAAAGCACGGTGGCTTTAGTAAAGTGCGCCAAGTCCGGTCACGTGCCGATTGCCGCTACTTCACCTTCAAATCCGCCCTTTATTTCGCTCGCGCGCTTACTCAAAAGACGCCAGTCCCTTATATTCCTCTGCAGACAAGTGGCAAGAGCGAGCAAATGCACGTGCGGCTCTTTTATTTCCTTGTGCACGGCCAGTTCATCGCTTTAACTTTTCGTCGTGTACAGTATTTATTCCAGTCAGGATATTAAAAGAGGAGTGACATCATATTATTATTTTTTCTTTTTTTTTCATTCGCTCAGCAAAGAGATGAAAAGATGAAGCAAACCAAATCAAATATTAACCCACTCATTAATTTGCCATCGCGTTACTATTTAAATTTAAATAGTAAGCATATTTCATTTGTCAATCTGATAATATTGTTAATAAAATTTTTTTTTTAAGTCAAATTCTTACAATTTTTCTTTTGAATTTCGAGTTATAGAAAAAAGCCTAATAAAGAGCATTTCTATCAAATGAATTTCAGACCATCGAAGGTCTTACGACGCGTGGATTCTTATGTATTGAATTGCAGCGCCGGAAGAAGGTTGAGAGTTCTGCAAAGAAAATAGCAGTAATGAACGTGCCTCAGTAGTAAAGAGTACCTTATGAGTCGGGGAAAAGGGAAGAGATCCAAGAAAAAAGAAGACATAGGGATAGGGATCTTCTTTTTCATTAACAAGAAATTCTTAATAGTCTATTAGAAATATTTTTTCAAAAGACTTACCTGAAGACTTGCGATCAGCAATTTCCCAATTAACATCTACAATAGAGACCTGAGCAATATTACGTACAGTTCAGCGAGTTTATTGCTTATTGTAAATGATCAGATTTCATAACGTACCTTAACGGGACGTCGTACCCACCTGTCTTATCGACGGATATAGACTAATAACCTTAAAAAGTTTTTCAAAGTTTAGTGCTTAATGCACGAACTAAATATTAATATGAAGCTAGAAAATTTTTTAAATTAATTTCCGACGCGATAAGTCAAGTATTTTGTTAATAACTTTGAAAAACCTCACAGTGATAATAGCTTCGTCTGCTTCTCATAAATCCAATTTAAATTCTATGCGTATGCTGCCCTCTACTAGACATAGAATGTAAAAAAAAATTATGAGTAGCAGCTAGCAGACGAAGCTACTATCACCGTGAGATTTTTCAAAGTTATTAACAAAATACTTGACCTATCGCGTCGGATATTAATTTTAAAAAGTTTTCCAGCTTTATATTAAGCGCGCTCAGGGTACATTTTTGTATAAAATTGAATAATTATTTGTACAAAAGTGAAAATTCAGACACATAACACTGATCGCCATGCAGTAGCATAAAGGCGTGTATCCATATAGATATTGGGAAAGAATTTTCTTTGTATTTTTATTATTTTTTCAAATTTTGTACCCTTAGCGCGCTTTATTTATGCATTTGAAGGCAGCATCCAAAATTTCAAGTTAATCGGTCCATGCATTCAAGAGTAAACTTTGAAAAAATTTTTACGTGTTATTGGTCTATATCCGTCGATAAAACCGGTGGGTCCAACATCCCATTTATTGTAAAGCAAGTATTGTTTTGAATTTCATTTATTTCAAATAATAGTAGATAATAAAGCACAAAAAGCTGTTTCGTAAACTTGTTATCAGCTGAAAGTCTCAATATTTCCAATTTCCAAAACAATATACGCTTTATTATGTTATTAAAATAATTGCATTCTGTCGGTAGCCTGCATGCACTCTGAAAATGTTTCACGGAAAATAATGCGCATTGTTTTTCACAATATAAATGTTTTGTGTAAAATTTGCGCGGTTGAACCAAAGTACTTCGACACGAGTATTTTCCACTAAAATTTGTTTATGGAACATGACCATTCTAAAGATATTTTATGCTCGATTTCATGTGTTATTTGAAGTAAATAAAGTGTGTATTTTTAAGCACAGAACTGCGCAATGATCGTAAATAAATTTTAAAATTAGCAAATTAATTTTATAAATTATCATTATCCTTTTATTTCTGTTATTCATTTTAAAAAGTTAAATTACTACCTGAACATATATGTATATACGAACACGAAGAAATAGTGGCGCGACTTATTCTTATTTAGACTACTAGGAAACCTTGTTTTTCATTAAAATCGGCAGGGATAAAACTGCTTGAGCTTGGCATCTCATAGCGACAGCGCTAAAGATGGGTTTTCTGTGGTTTTATTACGTCACGGCCAGTTGCGCCGAGCAAATGCAAGTAGGTCTAATCAAGTCGGCCACAACCGCACTGGGGGAATCCAAGGTGGAGTAAACACTACGTCACTACCTATACACCGTGTGCAGCAGTTCTGTCGTAAAAAAGCCGAAAACCTTTTACGGTCGGAAATGGAAAGAGATATAAAACAAAATATAATAATATTAAAGCTCGTACGCGTGTTTAAGTTTATTTTAGCCTCTGCCTCCGTATGGGCGTAGTGTTTCCCTTTTTTTACGATATCCCAGCTTTATTCGTTCTTTCAATCCGAGATTGCTGTAAGTTTAGGAACGGTAAACTGTGCGGGTCCACTTGCAAATAACAATCCGAGTAAAGGCTTTTTGAAGACAACGATTAGATCAAACATTTTTTTTATTCTTGCAGGTTTTATACAAGGTCTTGAGCACAATGAAGAAACCGAGTAAGAGGTGTAAGCAAGATTTTATATTCAATTTCATCCGGTGATAAAAGTTTTAACAGTTTTTTTTTTTTTATATCAAAGCGTTTATAAAGCACCAAATAAACGAATTCTTTTGTTTTAAACCTATTCGAATTGCTATAATCATCTAACTAATTACCATCGCGCACCTAAAAATAATCATCCTGTACTGAAATCGAGGTAGACTTTGCGTGTCGTCCAAGGCCCTAATATCGAGTGCCAGAAAAGTGGAAACCCTTGTAATGCAAGCAGCATTAAGAACCAAGCGTACACATACACATAGTTCATTGAATTTACAACTTTATAAATCTGGGCAAAATTAGCGGGGCACGCCATGCATCTCCGGCTCGGCCCCCGTGGGCTTATGCAGCATTAGAGACACGCTCTCTCTCTCTCTCTCTCTCTCTCTCTCTCTCTCTCACTCTCTCTAACCATGTGCTATATTTTATAAAAGTCTCATCAAAACTTGGCCGTTTTGATGCACTCTACGCCGCGGGAACTGCAGTATACGAGGTATAGGCCACACACATACACACGCATACACACACGCGCACAAGTATATGGAAACAACGCGCTTTAACAAGCTGAAGCGCTCGAAACAATTATGTAACGTAATAGTTTGTGCGGGAGTGAGAGTGAGACAGTGAGAGAGAGAGAGAGAGAGAGAGAGAGAGAGGAAGAGAGGAAGAGAGGCTGGAAAGTAGAGAGAGAGAGAGAGGAAATCGTTGGCGGACGCGCGAGAAGCGGCTTCCTAAATCAAATTTATTTACACACAGTCGAGCAAAGGAGGACGAGCATAAATTTTCGCGTACCAGGCCCCCGCCGCTCTTCCAACATCCGGCCCGAGGAGGAGGAGGGGGGAGGAGGATGTAGAGGACGTCGAGGGCAGGAGAGTTCGGAGGAAACTGGAGAATGAAGCGACTTCTTGCTGCGAGGCTCGATCGAATACAGGGAGAGAGACTAATTGGGCTTGCTTCCTATGCGATTTCGAGATCGCGCTCGGACGCTTATAAGGCCAAACTCTCTCTCTCTGCCTTTCTCTCTATCCCTCTATCCCTTTGTCACTTGGACATGTCTGAGATTTGTCTTTCGTCCTGAAGTTTCGACATTATATCAAGTTAACATTGCAGTCACGTAGTAGAAGCGCGTGACGAGTTCATTGCCATGCTGTTTGCCTGTGTTGGTGTCCTTTCTCTCTCTCTCTCTCTCTCTCTCTCTGTACGTGTGGGGGTGGGTGGGTAGGGGAGTGAGATGGAGAGCGCGTTCACATGAGGGTATATAGCGAGAGGCAATAAAGGCGAGTGCCATCTCGGACGGGCCGAAACTTCCTAAATCAATAGCGGCAATTCCTTTGAAGCTTCTCGAGTCATGTGAGAGAATATGAGCGCTGTCGTGGGCCAAGCCGACTCGCGTCTACGCAAATACAAGCGGTAAATTAATCAAATCGTTTTTTCCGCGACAAGTGGACGAAGGATCAAGCGATTTCGACTTAATCAATTTTTGTTACTAATCCGTGAATTTCGCGCGACTGAACTTTAACAGTTTAAAAGGGATAAGACATTGTTTTTGCGCCACGGTAGAATCTGGCGCTCATTCGACGAGATAAAAAAATAACGGTTTTTAATAATGAGACATAGGAATATACATCGGTGAAAATATGATTTAGCAATAAATTTGAATGCATAAATAACAATGAAAGCGCCAGGAGAAAAAATAGCCGAGTTTTTCACTGTTCCACGTAAATCCATTTGTCTGTACGCGTGTGCTTTCTTGCAGCCTTTACCCCCGGTGCGCTCGATATACAGACATACTTTAGTGCAGCCTTAACGCGGATAAGATATCGTACAGAGAGCCTTAAAGACAAAGTGCCAAAGCATTACTCTCGGAATCTGCAAACATTGCTAGGGGCACATTCGATAGCTTCTCTTGATAATATATACATACGCTTTTTTGTGCTCTCTCGCTCGCGCGCATTTTATTGCTGCGAGCTTTTTTATTTGATTTGCATTTCTGTTTCGATAATAATGTTTATATACGATCCGGAGAGAAAGAAATATTCATATTTGTGTATTGAAAAAGTGATAAACATTATTTGCACAAATAATTACTATGCTGTAAATTTGATGTTGCATTTTCTTTTTTTTTTTTTTTTATGTAGACATTAAAATTTGCCGGTAGTATACTTGGAATTTTACAACTGGAATTTTTTACGAAGAAAGTATGCGTCAGTCGAAAAATCAATTATTAAAATTAGCAAAAATTAAATTTATCGCTGCTTACTATAGCAAATTATATAGTCAATAAACTGCAGCATAAACTCGTATGCAATTTTGTACTAAAAAAATATTAACTAGCTTGATGAATAAATAGTATTTTAAAACTACAGTTATGAACGCAATTGCACGTTACCGACTTCGATTCTCGTGTATCGAACGGTGTTTAAAAGAAAAGTGATGGTTTTTGTAAAAAGCGCATAATTGCCGTAATAAATGTTTCAGTTCGACAGATCTATACGAACCGTATAAAGAAATCAAACTAAAAGAGAGCTAGAGAGAGAGAGAGAGAGAGAGCAAATATTTCTTCTACGCCTAGCTCTCGCAATATAGTTGTAGAAATTTATAATTTAAAATAAAGCACAGGTTCTGCACCCCCGCGTGTTGCATAAAAACAATGGGGCGTGCGTGAGATTTCATCAAAGTTATATACCGACCCGGTAGGCAAGAGCTGCCGCGAGCGACGCTTAATTTATGTTCCACTTTAATTAAAAATATGAAAGCCCATTTAATGCATTTAACATACACAGTAATTGAAGGTTTTTATTATATCGATCTGCTTTATCCCCTGGCGAATCGCGGGGTTCGCGTGCCCGAGGGGGTGGAGACACGATTATACGTCTCGCTTCGTCACTCTGTTCTCCTGCACCTTTTACCGGGCTTGATACGCAGACCCCCCCTCGGTAGCAGCACGGAATAGCTGGTATAAAGTGACGCAGCCGCGCGCAACTTAAGCTTTCGCAAATAACGAAGCGACGATAAGTGCATTTTTTATGACTGCACAGGTTATGTACGCGGACTGAGGTATTATTTATGGAGGGAAAACTAATTATGGAATCACTTTCGTTTTACCCTCGTTTTCTTTTTTTTTTTTTTAATACCATTGTGTTCGGAGTAATAATGGGAGAAAAAATACAATCGAGAATGCGCTCCTCGAGTTGTGCTATGCTAACAGGGCTGAGAAAAACTGATTAACATTGCTTATTTATTTTCCTGACATAAATTTTAATTGTTCAAAGTTATAATGAGGGAAATAAAGAAACCTTATCTTAAATACATTTACGAGGCATTTGTGGTAATTTATTATTTACGAGATTGATAATTGCGGTTTATTTACACGACGATGGTTTTAAAGTGGTAAAATAAATAAATATGTCTATTTACGTGTTGTGTTTTACTGACAGGACGAGACAGTTTTTTTTTAATTACTTTCAAAAAGACAATACAATCATAGCCAAAACTTTCGAATTTTTAACCGTTATTTGAATCAAGTCAATTAGAACCAAAAATAACTCGCACTGTATACGCGTATTTAAATAGCGCTCGAGCCTACATGAAAATACACTGGAGTTTTACGGGATACTGGGAAATTGCATAGAATATAGCATATAAGGGCTTCTAAGTATAGGAAACATATTTTCCCATCAAAAATCTGTCATGTTCTCGTTAGAAACCAACATTATACAAATTTAAACGTTGTACTTTGTTTAAAAAGTCAAGAACCTGTACTCTACCAACTTAAGATGCAAAAAGTATTTTTAAAATGGAACTGCAAACTGACACACCTGAAACATCAATTACGTGCACCTCAACCATACATTATATTCCCTATTACATTACGAAGCATTTCCTTCAAGTCAAATAATTTATACATCGTCGAACTGCAAATATGTGTATATTCGAAAGTTATACTTCCTTCAATATTTAATATAACTGTCGAATAAGAAGTGTCGAGAATTCTGAATCAGAGTCAAGTCCGTCTCACGTCGCAGACACGATTGTATGAATATTTCACACATACGAAGTATAACGATAGTAACGTGAGGTGTGTTAACGCACCGGTAACTTCATACGCTATCGGTACTTCTTACGTACAGCTAGTTACCGACGTTCCAAATAACGAAGTTAGAGTCAGGTCTCGTAAACTTGATTTTCAGCAAGCCCCCGGTAAATTCAATTACCCAAAATTACCCCCTTTGACTGGAACACTGGGTCAATCGAACAGCACTACCCAATAGTCCATAGTAACAATGTCAAATAGATATTCCAATATTCATATATTATATTGATTGCACTGGCTAATGGAAAGTTTCATTACTGCCAATGCATTAAAACGTATTATCGTAACAGACTCGAATAAAGCTTACCGAACCGAACTTATTATAATAAGTTATAAATCCTCGAAAATTTTCAAATAATGTCAGAAAATTCTCTTTGAATACCGAATTAGAATATTTTAAGGAAATTCCGAGGTGGCTCGACTGGTTATTTCCAGCCCGACGTATATAGTAGATGTACTTTTTCATCTCGACCAATCTGATTTCCTCTGTTTTCCCACCTCAGTCGATAACTTCTTTCTCGAAACTGCGCGCTTCTCTCTAAACTAGCACGTCTCATCGATGGATTAAATTCTTGGCTTTCTTCGCGCTCCTTTGACTGCTCTCTGGAGAAGCGTTACTCATCGGCCGGAATGCCTTTTTCGTACCGTAGGAACTTACGCTTCTTCTTTTTGCCTGCAGTCACCCGAAAATCGATGATCTTGGGAGAGTAACTACTGAAGATCCACCGAGTTTTATTCGCCGGAAAAATTTAATGTAGACGAAATGAACTTTCTGCTGAATTTCACTCCGGCACCTGTTACAACCGCATAATTTCCAATGTTAACGGTGCAGGCTAGCCTTCCAACTATAAGGCCGTACATAAACAATGGTATGTAATACAGGCGTGTCGTTTGATCGTCGCAGGGGCTCCAAATCATTACAACGGAATAAATTTGTCCCCGGCAGGAGAGTAGAGAGCGACAATAACGCGACACGTCAATTATCCCACCCTTAGAGACGGAAATGGCAAAGCCATATAGTCACGGAAGTGGTGTGCGAGAAGCGCAGATCCGCGTCAGGTATAATATATACTACACCTCTCTACAGCTATTTATCTCAAGCTCGCTCCGGAAAGGTAGAGACACGAGAGCTCTATTTAAGGGACAGGTCGGGTGTGTATGGGTGGATTCCATCGTCCCTCCCGTCGTCGTCGTCGTCGTCGTCGTCTCGGTCTCCCAGCGTATAGCGCGTTCGATGTGCACGCGCACGTACAACCATGCAGCCCAGCCGTCCGCTAGCCTAACGACTATATACGTCTGGCCCGAGCCCTGTGTATGCCCAACTTTGCTCATAATCCAATTTAAACGGAGGGGGGGGGGCGGACTCTGTCTCTCTCTTCAGTTTGTGCTCCTGCAGGAGAGACTTTGACGGAGGCGGGGCGCGATATCGGCAAACAACACGTGTGCGCGGCCGCGAGCCATTAGCCCCACTGCGTAAGTCTCTCCGGGGCGTTCGGTGCAATCTGACCATCACCGACACCCTATACATATAGACCGCGACTCTATCTCTCGCGGGTTTCTAAGTGATTCTGCGGTGGGAAACGCGTCGTCGTCGTCGTCGTCGCCGCCGCCGCCGCCGCCGCCGCCGAGCAACCCCTCCTATATCGCACTTCGGAATTCCAGTCTGTAGTATACGCTTCTTCTCTGTGTGACGCGAATGTATACCGCGACGATGTCTCAACCCTGCTTCTGCTGCGAATTTCTCGAGCTTCCTTCAGAAATGGAAGATTGCCCTCGAACGATGCCACCGCGCGGCTTTCCGTATACATATTGTCGAATTTCGTAGTCGTACGGTATTACGTTTGGTTGGCATGACATGCGCCTCGGGCACTTGACAAACCGCCTTTTGATTTTATCTTTAGCGTTGAAGATCGTCGTCTATAAGGAATCCCAACTATCGCCGAATTTCCGCGATTAACGCGAAATTACCTACTTAATATATTATAAGTATCTGTACTATTACATCGATTTTCGTCGAGTTTTTTTAACTTTGAAATTATCGCAATTGGGATTTGGAACTATTCAGAATTATATGGATTTGCCTTACATATAAAACACAGATGACTTTCAGTACTCCGAAATGAACTTGAATCAACGATTCGACAGCATCAATATTCTTTCAAATAGCCACAAAAGTGATTATAACATTTATTTTTATTTTTTTTTTTTTTTTTGCGACTCTGTGGTATGAATAATATACGGTACCATAACTTGCGTCGCTTTTAAAAATCATGCTTTCTGGTCCGAGACGTAAAAACAAACTCTTTGTTTACTGGGTCACCGTGGGCAGGCAATATTTTTCGATTGAAAAGTTTCGCCGAAGAACCTTTGTTTCGGCGTCGGTGCTCGGCCCTATCCTCCCTCCAGCCCTCCACCCCCTCGCGCCACCCCAGCAAAAGAATAGCGCATCGGGTCTGGGATAGAAGGTGAAATCGTAAATCGCCCGAGTATAAATCTGGCCTCCTACGTCAAAGTGGACATTGGGACCACAGGAATCGTTACCCCGGACTATCCACCCCTTCGGATTGCCAAAGAAGACAAAACGCGAGGCCATTGATTACACGATTCGCCTCTACCGCGAGAGCCGACAATCTCGAGCTCCATCCAACTCCCAGCCGCCGCGCGTTTATATTTCCTGCCCATTTCCATGTGTAAACTTTAACGATCGTTTGAGGAGGCGCACCTAAGAATACGTTCCTAGTTTCCGGATGTGTCGACGCGTCGAAGCATGAAAAAAATGCCTCGAACTGTCGATATCTTCGCCTCGATCCACTTACCTGCGTGCGTACTTTGAGAGAGAGAGAGAGCACATCTTCATAATTTCACACTTAGAGTTGAAACTTACTAAAGAGTGTAAGTATTTTACTCTGATGTACTTAGTGCCGCGTAAACTGATCGCGATGCTCTGTTCGTTCCGAGTGCAGAGATTGAAATATTAAGATTTCCATCATTGATTTTAAGGGAACGCTTAGGATCATCATTACGGCCGTCATTGGAGAATATCGTTAAAAGTTATTTGCTTTTTAGAGCGGCCTGAGCTCGAACGAAAGGTCCATTTTTTTATTTTCATTAAGAACGGAGCAGCGCTATATCGTCGCCGTAAAGCTAAGCAAACTTTTACTATCTAAAGGGAATGGGAGAAGCCGTTCAAGATTGTTAAAGTAATTATTAAAACGATTGGGCGATACTTTTACGGTATGCATTAGCATTACAGTAATTATTACAAATAAATTGTTGGGTTTTTATCAAAGTAGTCGTATGCGCTAAACAAAAAAAAAAGCTGTTCAGATGATGAATTCTATCGATAAATTACTGTACCGAGTAACGCTGGCGTTCGCGTACATTTTTCATGTAACTTCTGGACGTTCAACTATTTATATGTACATATTTCCCAAACGAACGAATGTTTCATTTGTTTTTCCTCCGTGTACTCATTATCCTCCACGCGGTCGCGATAATATTTATAAATAATAAGTATCTCAACTACGCGACGCAACGATCAAATTATTCCATCTCCGGCGAACTTCAACGCCATTATAATATTATAATGAAACGTATGCGCGGAGGGGGGGGGGGGCAAGCTTCCACGTTATTTCAATTTCGCGGAATTAAAGTTTTTTCTTTCAGTTTTTTTTTTCTTTTTCGGAGCTCTAATTCTGTCCGCGCTCGCGCCGAGAGCGTTTAGCTCTCCGAAACTGTACGAAAACTCGCGAAGAGAAAAATGAATTTCCAGGATAATTAGTTACATAATTCATGGACATTATATAGTCATTCTAGCACCCGCCACGCCATACCCACCCTCCAGATTGGACTTAATTCTTTAACAAAGCAGACGAAATTACTCAGGCCTGAGAGCGTGTATATTTCCCAGCCAGACGGGCTACTCACGGGGCTCTCTATCCTTCTCGCGGCGGGCTTTAATACTTCCGTCACGCGCCGGCCACGCATGAGGATAATAAATTAGCCGATAATAAGCTCTCGCGAGCCGCGCTCATTTTTTGGCGCGGCGTGACCTATATTGTTATTGCATCTGCAAGTGTGTATATGTGTGTGTGCGCGGGGTATAAGAGCCGAGGGTTAATTACTCTAAGACGCTGGTCGTATTATAATTAACGAGGACGTCTTTATGAAACCACGAAAATTATGCGGGAAGCGGATGTTTCGCCAGACCTTTCTTCCGCGTTCAAGCACCGCGCGCACACCAACCACGCACTCGAGGGTGTAAAAGCTCCTGTATACCTACCTACACTTTAGCCTCGGTCTGCGCCGTTCCCCGTTTTCTTTCCTTCGTCTCGTTTGCGGATAAAATTGCTGCGGAGTGACGGGACGAGCGCCGCGGCGTAAAAAACATATATAACTACTCCTGCGGCTGTTTTTTCCGCTTCTCTTTCCTCACTCACTCTCTCTCTCTCTCTCTCTCTCTCTCTCTCTCTTTCGCAACGCAGTAATGGGCCAGACCAGCGGTAAGGAGTTTATTTAGTTATTTTATAATACCTTTTTATCACTCGGATAGTGGTGTAGATGTAAGACTGACGTTGCAATCCCACTGTACGCCCGCAGTTTTTTTTTTTTTTTTCATTTTTTACGCCAAGCTCGCAGACCATGCAGTTTTTGCACTGGCTGCGCATGGGAGCTATATCGAATAAATGGCAATAAGTTTGAGTGCTGCGCGCCGCGGCATCCGCAATGTGTGCGCTTCCCTATTGAGGATCGAAGCTGCCGCCTATACCTGTACAACCGAGGCTTTTTTCATTAATGCCGTTCATTTTCGTGAGATTTCTTTTCTTTGATGTTCGTCGGGGAGCGGGACGCGCGGTGCTTATCGCGAAGATTGTGTTTGCGCACGAGGTGAGGAGAGAGGGAGGGAATCGAACGGGCCTGTGATTGACGCGCTACTCACCATTGACTTCTATATAAGTAATAGGGTTGAATTAGAGTGGTCGAACGACGAATAACTTCATTTTTCATACTCTTGCGCGAATGACGTAAGCAATTCGTAAAACCTCATCAATTTAGCAGAAAAGTGTAGAATGCCAGTTGACTTTTTTTAGAAACGCTCAGTGCAGCGTTTTTAATCCAACATCTATGAAATTCTAGAGATCTATATAGATACATATGTACATCGCATACAATAAATCATTTGTATTTCTGTAAAAATATGACTTATATCGGTCGCAATTATTTCTATTTATTGTTGAGTAATTTAATCTTCTTATAAACTACATCCGTAATTCTTAAAAGATTAATTATAAGAGCAGCACGGAAAATATTCACGCCCAATAATTAATGTTTGACGCTCTGGTACTACAATTTGTACTCTAACTTATGCCAACTGGATTATATGAAAATTTTTAATTTAGTTTCAAAGTTTTCCGTGACATTATCGAAATTCTTGGTTGCTTCAACAAGTTTTCCAAATAACTCGCGAACTGCATTAGCACTTGTGAATTAAGTTTTTCTCACCGAGCATGGCTGCAACATTTTCATACAAGCCAAGATCATCGTTGCTGCGGCAGAAATCCTCTTTCGCCAGTTTAAATTGTTTATTTTCGAACGAGTGATAAATTGCTATTATTAACGCTGTTTTTTTATTGAAGTAACAATAATATTTATCACTAACCAGGTATCACATTATCTTTATACACTCAAAGTTTTCGCGTAATGTTGGTTTGTTTACTATTCAACAAGTGTTTCCCAATTGCACACATTCAACAATCAATATTAGCCAAAACTTTATGCAAATATCTAGATTGGCAAAGTTCGCCATGTAGCGGAGTAAGAAATTTCAAACAATTATCACGTAGACAATCTCGTTTAAAGGGAGGCGGGTTGTTACCTCTGAATCGCAAGTGGCTGCAGTGAATTTGTGCGCATATATCGGTATTCCCAACTGGCGCTACTGCACACTCTTCTTTCACACAACCAAAAATCCTCCAATACGTAAGAGCAAAAAGGAATCGATACTATAACGATTCGCGAGCGCCCGCACCAAGTTCCTTAATTAAAAAATTTCATTGGAGCATTAATTTTTACGAGCCTCGCGCGAGTCCGCAGAAGCTGCAGCATCGAGCAGCCGCGCTAAGCTATATTTTATAAAGGCCGCTGCTTCTGCTATTGTCCTCCTCTTACTCGCGCGAGAGCTAGAATTTTTTGTCAAAAGATATTCTTTTATTCTTACGTTTAACTTGGTGCATCTCCCACCCCTGCCCGTAAAGTTCATCGTGCTCACGTACGCAGCGCGACTAACGGTATTGGAAATTCATTTGGGCTTTTCTCTCGTGCGGTGCAAACATGCAGGCCTGAATTCCAAGCGCGCGCGCCATGAATATAACTCTAGGCAAATTCTCAGCGGCATGAACCAACTTACAAGTTTGTATTAAACACTCTTCTAGCATGTATGTATAATAAACTTACTTCCCTCGCACTTTCTACTCTCGCTCTCTCGCACTTTCTCTCTCTTGGTGATGCAGTTTTCTTTTGAGATCGTTAAATATTCACTAGCTTGCTCAATTTTAAATATGCATGAAGCGAGTGGGTTTGGTTGTTCTCCATCGATTTTGTGTCCCCGGAAAAATCGTGTGAATGAAAAATATGTCCTGGATAGTGGCGCGACGGACCAAATTGATAATTTTATATTGTACGCCGAAAGAAATGGCTGGACTCTCCTCGGTGAATTAAACTGCAGCGTTATGCTATGCTTAGCTTTTAACGTTTTATACACATCTAGATATTTGGTACGTCTGCGAACTTCTTCATAAAAGTATCAAAATCGATAAAGGTGAGTTACAATTTGTTCAGTTCCGTGCTAATTTCTACCTAAACTGTTTAAAATTAGCTGCGACAATATATATGTGTATGTCTTTTTGTACAGTGGAATTTCTATGCACATGTATGACTTTCCATTTTCTATCCTTGCATAGAAATGTATCCACGATCGTTTTGGATCCAATTCCAACGATCGGTCTCGTTATTTTTTCAACGTATTACACGAGCTCAATGATTCCAAATTCATTCAAAATAACAACAAAGTCCATAAAAGCAACGGTACATTTCTCTTTTTCGCGCCTTAAAAAGAAACTGTAATTTTTCATTGGGGAAAATAATATAACGCTCGTCGAGAGGGCATTATACAGCGAGGCGTGTTTTTTTCATCACATTGAAGAATGATTTATGTGGCTTGGATATTATCAGGAGAAATATGAGGAGCGAAATAAAAAAGGCGACAACAAATGGCCGAGTGAAATGTACTATATCCGGTCCGCGACACGGACGAATTATTTCGGGCGACGTCGCCGCAGGTGTCGACATTTCGTTTCGGCAGCAGCAGCAGCAGCGACTCCCGCCCTCCCGACCTCCACCCACCCACCGCTTGCCTCTTTGCCGAAAGAATGCGCTGCGAATCATATGGCCGATGGCCCGGACGAAAAAGTGATTTTCAATGCGCGCGAGAGGAAGTGGTAGCTGGATGAGGGTGGGGGAGTGAGTGAGAGAGAGAGAAAGGCTTATCGCCCTGGAACAATGGCCGGCAAATGAGATGGCAGAGAAGGCAATTGGCTGAGCTCGAATTCGCTTCGACTAACCGTATTTACTCGGCTCTCTCTCTCTCTCTTTCCCTCTGCTATATATAGTGACATATATATATACATATATATATATATACTACTGGCGAACCGCTGGTGCTGCTCCGGTACAGCCGCGAATCGCAAAGGGAATGCTTAAACCGCGCGCCAGCGGCCCTTCGAGACCCCGCGTAAACATTGTAAACGCTGTGCTAAAGAGCCGCCGCTGCTGCTACTGCTGCTGCTTTTAAGTTCCGCTTATATATATATATATATATGTGGGACTGTGGGCCAGGATCGAATTTAGATCGCTTTGAATGTCGCACGGTGACTGTTAGGGTGTGTTTTTAATCTCGACGGCGTTGATCATCGCGCGATGACAATGGGCTTTGAGCTTCAAAATGGAAATTATTGCGATAATAATTGGACACTTTGTCAATCGGAATTTTCGTTTTATTTTTCTTTCTTCTTTTTCTCGTATAGATTATATCACGTGTGTCATTTGCAGGCGAAACTATTTAATGATTAAATGTTTTGCAGTTGGCTATTTCGGATATTGAGTGCGAATCGATATATAAAGCAACCCGGTGCCGTCTCATTATTTTCACTGATTTAATTATTTGCATTTAGGTTGGGGACGCTTTCTTTTAATGAAATCAGAGTAACTAGACCATTAAATGACCAATTAACCTTTCAGCGATGATAATTACATTTTTGCCACCTTAACCGAACGGATCTGCATGTAAATTATATTGATTGTCGATTTTTCAAGGATTTTTCAAGAATATCAACTGACGCAATTCGATAGATTCGTAAATTCCTAGTGATAATTAATTTTACGCAATCTAATGAATGTTTTTTTTGTTATGCAGAAGAGTATTGAAAAGGTCAGTTCGTTCTCAATTTGTAGTATCCATGAAGATATGAAATATTTCTGTACACAACTTTGACGAACAAACAGCAACACTAATTTACGCGGTTATTAATTCAGCATTTGTCAGTTTATTTAATCAAACCGGGCATTATTCGCCACGACTAGAACACAGTATACGCACATTGGGTGAGGTCTCGGTCATTGTAACATCGTTCATCGTGAAGGAAGCAAATGGTTAAACTAAAACGAAATTATTTACGTTTTCCTAGCCCGTTTGATCCGCGTCGGTACGGCTTTCAATTTCCCTTCAAACTTTCGCGCTGCAGTCGAGGGTCTACCCGAGAATCGGATTGCGATTCAGTATTTCGAGAGTTTTAACCGCACCACCCGAGTAATGGATCTTTCTTTTTTGCCGTGGCCTCGCTCCTAATGCAGTTCGACACATAACTTTCAACCCTCGAGTTTGTGTACTCTCTCTCTCTCTCTCTTTGGTCGAATACAGGACGCGCAGTGCTAATACCCTTTCATTCCCCCATCGATACATAAACAGAAAAAGTTATTCCACACCGTACAAGCTTCGAACTGTTTGAGCGTTTAATTGCAACTAATAACTATGTATTTTGTGTTCGTAAGCTGCACAATTTCTTTATTGATAATTGGGCAATTTGAATTGAAAAAGGAGATCTTAAATATTATCCACAACGTATAACGATAGGAAATAAAAAGTTATTAAAGGAAAATGTGTCGAGGAAGCTAATTTGAGCCGCAATAATAATAGCTTTACTTTTTAATACCCAAAAATGAATGTCTAAGCCGTCCACGATTGCGTTCTTATAGAAGACTTTATCTCTCTCCCTCCGGCAATACGCGCGCGGGCAGTTAAAACATTTATTAAATATTGTGCGCGCGGCGCAATAAAGCTACTCGAGCCCGTAAAATAGCAAACTTTCCAATATCTCTTTCAATTCTCAATTATATTTCAGAAGACCGGCGCAATTCCTCGCGGTCTACACACTCACATCGTTCCGCGAGCGTACACAATCTAGCAAAGTATAAAATTAAAGGAAAAAGCTCCGCTGGGTCCGCACGGATGTACGTATACACGCGACAGTACATATATACAATTACAAGGGAAAAAAACTTTTAAAAGATCGTTAAAAGCAGAGGAAGAGAGGGGAATAGTCGGGAAATTTCAATCCCCCCAAAAGCTGTGCCCGTGGGTTTTAAGCTCTAGTTCTCTCTTTCTCTCTCTCTTTCTTTTCCTCTCAGGGATGTAATATTTTTTTTCCCTGCTGAGAGAGGAAAGGGATGTAAGCAAGGGACTTGTGTAATCCTCTTTTTCCGTAAAAACGAATCCGAATCTCGTATCGCGCGCCCGGACATCGCCACTTGACACACTGTGCTCTCTCTTTTTCTCTCTCTGTCTCGCACTGGTCCTCCTTGGGCTTTCCAACAAATTGAATTCCATTTCATTTTCAACGTCTGTTTCTGAACTCCTTGCTCTCGCCTTTCATTTCCTCTATACCGAATAGCATCAACACTATAGCCAAGGCGTCCCCCGCGTATACACATGCATCAGCTCCCGAGGAAAACGGCAGAGGCACAAAATTGTTACAATACGTACACAGTGAGAATGTACAGGAGGGCCGTTGTATCGGCGATTCCCTGCCGATAGTATATTCCTCCGTATCTGAGCCGCGAGCGTATATACATGTATAGAGACTTTATGGTCGACGATCGCAATCTCGCAGGCGCAAAAATTGGGTCATGCGCGGCTTTTGATCGTCCCGGTCTCTCGCGCACCCGCCCCACACACACGTATATACCTATACAAGCGCGTCTGTCTGTGTGTGTGTGTGTGCAGTGTGTACAGAGTCTACGGGTGGTCCAGAGAGAAGACGGGAGGAGGGGGCCAACAAATTATTAGCGACGCTCGATGGGGCTTTATGCTCGCATCGACTCCTGCCACTTGGTCGTTTCCGCTACTTTTTCTCTCTGTCCCTACTGCGTACATATATATATACGTGCTTCGTGCTTTGCCCCCTTCGCTGTTTTCCGCGCTCTCTCTCTCTCTCTATATATATATACTCCTCGTATTTTTTTTCTGTTACAGATCTCTTAGGCTTTTTCGGTTTTATAGCTCAATAAATTGTCCCTACGGGATGCGCGGCGATCCACTCGTATATATATAGCTCTACAATGCATAGCCGAGTGCGTACTAACGTCTTTTTATTACTCTTCCTTAGGACCCGCCCGAACCATTGCGGGATTCCCCTTGTCGATTTTGGACGACTTGTTTGCGCGAGATCACTTTTTTTTCTCTTCTCTTCCCCTCGGTCCGCAACTCTTTTAGTGAGAATTGTTGCCGAGATCAGTTCGAGGAGAGAAACGTCCCACCATTTCATTGCGCTCGTATCGGTAAAGTTCGTAATTAGACATTACTTGGAACTACGCTATATTACTTGTGCCTCCTTTAATAGATCGTTATTCGGGAGGTCAAAATCTGGTACTGGTTCTGTGCGATCGTGAAATCATGATAACTTTAATTGTCAAATGTAAAGGAGTCAGTTGAAAATAAGTCTATTAAACATACTGCATTTTAACGATAGAGGACTCATGTTGAGTGTAAAGAGGCACGGATAAGTACAAAAACATTCTACAATTAAGAAAAACTTCAGATTCACGATCCACAACATACCGTTGACTTTGTCTATTTTCCGTTATTCAATAATATAAACAAATCTATCGTATCAGAGGAAGATTGAAATATTGGACATCGACTACGTATGAAAAACGAATCCTTATACTCATACGTAGCTATTATAACGATATTATATTTATTTGGAATTTCTGTTTTATTATTCACTCCTATTCTCTTCTTGTTTGACTATTTTTGTTTTCTCATTCCTAAGTATCGCTTTTCTGCTCGTTCTGGAGGCACAAGACTTAATATTGCATGGAAAACGTTTCCTCTAGAGTTGTTGACTTTTGACTTTCTTAATGGTCGGTCTTTCCATTGATTTTACAAAATTTTTATAATGAAATTATTTTATATTGAAAATACTTTATATGAAAAGAAATATAATCAGAAAAACCATAACCGTTTAATAAATAATTTGACCATCAATGCATGCCGGCTAAAAACTGAATGTTATTCAATTATAGGAGCATAAAACTTTATTAGAACGCCAATGAAAATATATCTAATAAACACTTTGTGCTCCTCTCTTGCAATTTAACTTACGGTTCTATCAATAGCTCGCCTATACCTTGCGTATATCGTAGAATTATTTCTGAAAGCTCACATTTCACTTTTGTCGACGGTGAGAGCTACTTCAATAGGGAATGGAATTTTTTTTTCCTAAGGAAAAATTATGCCTGAGACGTGGGGGTACTGATTTATCGAGCGGTAAATTACGTTAATACATTGTGCTTCTCTTTTTACGTATGTAAAAAGAAATCCTGCAGGTGAACCCTGTATAAAGCCGGGGGATATAAAGTACACGAAATAAATGTACTTATTGTAGTCACTTAAATGAAAAGTGTCTCTTCTTTTGTAGAATAAAGTACAGTCGGAATCTTAGAAACGTGTATTAGAATGTAAATATTAAAAAATTAAATAACTAGAGCAAAAGTTACGGTCGCTGGATAGAAATAAAAATGGTTCGGTCGAATAAATTGCCGTTGATAAAACGATTAATGTCTCCGTCCGACTAATCTCGATTTAATCTACTTATGCGATACTCAAAGTATCGTGATATTGTCTTTGCAAACCTTTATTTCTAGCTTTAAAAGAATCTCTTATTCGTTTAACCAGTTGTTAATCAGTTGTACTATGGTCCTGCAATCTTCAACTTGCATATTATTGTTACAAAAGAAAATTCAATATTATCGACAATTTCACATTGGCGCTTTACCTGCACTCGGATACGGATCAGGATAATCGTAACCTTCCTCGCTAACTATTTCGATTCCCAACAAACATGCGATTTACACAGTACAGCTGACGTTGTTTCAGTTCAGTCCCGGATCTAAACAAACTAAGGTAAAGGCAGCCTAATTCCAGTGTACAAGTATATTTGCAATGCACACGTGTTTATTGTAGGGGCAGCCACTGTGGAGCAGCAGCAGCAGCAGCAGCTTTGCTTAGCTATGGTCAGGGCGAATAACCCGTTTATTAGCGGCCACGGCTAATTACTCGGATAGCTGTAGCCCCGTGGCCCTCCCGCCTCTAAGCCACGGCCCACTCTACAGCACCGGCAACAATCGATTTGTCTTGAAAACCTGTGCGCCAAGTTTCACGCTGATCCGATTAAATTTATCGGATACTCGTGCGATAGGTTAGATAAGACGCTTTAACTCCGTACGATATAGGCTATATAGGACAATGCGGCGGGCCTAATAAGTTCTTACGTCGTTAGGTGTACGTAGCTGCATGGGCTTCTTATTCAACCAAGCTTTCGTTATAAGGAATGCCTCGTTTACGCTAAAAAGGCTGCTTGGCCAGCCACAGTGAGTCTTGTACTTCGAATATACAAATGAGTATATTGCATAAATGACTTTTTTAGCCAAACATTCGTTTTATTCTACATTAGAGTGGATAATTTAAAAAATATTGACAAACAGTTGATCACCTTTAGTTTTCCCGATTCACCTATAGACATAATTCAGATTCCAATGAGCTATCTTAATAATAAATTCTACAGACTTTATTATGCTAGCACATTATATTTCAATGTCCGCTCCACGATAACTTAAGAAAATCTTTATTGTATAAGCTAAGACAATTGAAAATAACACTACCTACTAATGTCGAAAATTTATTGTGCTACCCACGAAAACAATATTGTTCTGAAATTATACAATTTTTAGAGTTAAGTGGCAAAAATGTATAAACATGTATAAATATGTATATATTATGTAAAAATTTTCTCAATGTATAAAATATTAAGTAAATAAAGTTATAGCCGAAAAAAGACCCTTTTAACAGGTCTTCAAAGGCGTATATTAAAAAAAAAATATTTCATGGTCTGACTCCGATCGGACCTTATCTACAGATTTAGATTGTGTAGAAAAATCCTATTTACATTGTAGGCTGACTGTTATTATAATATTCTGGTTATCTGCATACATTTGCATAGAGTTCAACACCTTTAAAAATTAATTAGATGTATTAAAATGAATTATAGGAATATATCCTCAAATAATATATACTTGGACGGTATATTCGGGTTGGTCTGAAGAAGAAAAAAAAAGCATAATTTATGAAAGAGCGCGCGAAGGTCTGAGAATATACTCGGAACAGAAATATTCGAGCTCGCTCGATTGAAATAATCGTGTGTGTAAGAAAAAAAGGGGGCGCGCTCGTGCAGCTCTCTCTCCGAAAGCCTGAAAGCGCTGACTCACCGAGGCATATATTTACGAACTTGTATATTCCCCCGCGTGTTATCAGTTCGCCATGGAAAATTAATGAACCTTAAAATTGACTTTGAAACTACGCATCTACTGTTTATTACGGTACCGTGAATCTTCATTGAAACTCGTTCAACTATCGAAAACAGATAAAATACCGCATAGCTCTTCCGTCTCACTCGGCTAACTCGGCATGCGTTTTGCCTGCACCGCACATATCCTACGGCACTCTTCGAGAGCACGCCCGAGCTCCGAGCATAGAGGCGTACCGTTTGCGCCCCCCCCCCCCCCCCCCCCCCCC
>UELU01138573.1:15265-30315 GCA_900490025.1 Megastigmus dorsalis | reverse complement strand
TATATATATATATATATATATATATAGTTATTATTTGTATTGCCAATATCAGGAATTAATTTATAGGAAATTGGGATATAGTTGATGGGTTACAAGGAGTAATAAAAAAGATATATTTTTCTAGAAAAATTGAAATTTATACAAAAGTTTATTGACAGATTACAATCACCTTAAAATTATCCTCAATTACAACTAATATGATAATTTAATTCTTAAGCCTATCAAAAATGCTGTATATATTAAATATAATTTATCAAATACGACATCGAATACAAAGCCACTTGGCCATTGTTAAAATGCGTCAATAACTTTTCTGAAACGTTCGGAATTTGTAAATCTAAAACTTCTGCCAGATAATGTCAACAATGAAAATGTGTCATTTAAATGCATATTACCAGATTTAATAAGGCTCACGTGATATCGAAATCAAAACATGCGTCGCGAGTGCGCTTTCGTCGAATGTCAGTGCTGATGTTTTGAGTATTTGGGAGAAAAAAAAAGATTCTAGACCGACGTGCGCTCACGTAACTTCGTATATTTTGTGCTTCTAAAAAGAAAAGGCATTCATGCACATCGAATTTTCCAAGAATCGTGGTACGCGTCTCGGTACTGCGAGTAACATTTGCTCGTTCACTCACACTCTTACGCACACACTTATACGCTCCACGTGCACTTGGTCGTCGATGCACCACGTGCTTTATGTATGTACACAATGTTCAGTTGGGCAAGGCTATTTTACCAATACAAACGAAGTTACTTTTACTACTTTGCGTTTACTGGAGCTCATTATTGCAGGCCTCAATTTCATTGCTTTTAATGAGTCTACTGCATGCTTATATACGGATGCGTAGACAGTATTTATGTTACATTATTGTTTTAATAACATTGTATTTCCTACTAGGTAGTTGTAATATGTATTGAATAAATAAAAATAAAAAATTTTGTATTTAAAATAATAAGAATTAAATAAATAAAGTAATTGTTAAATGATTGACAGAAAAGGTTTATCTTAGTACGATAAATAATTAGAAGTTCAACTGCGATTCGTGGTTGGTAGAACCGAGATATAAAAATCATCATGTTTATAATCCATAACATTTCTATATCCGAAAAGCGCTGTCATTAAGAGGATAATTCGAATTAAATACATATAAAGACATTTGGGCATAAAAATTATTGTATCAAATGTGCAACGAAGCTATAAACAGTTTGACTTTGATATTATACAATACTTTTTTGGTTCAATTTCAATGAGTATTATGATAGAAAATAAACATAAGAAATTCAAATAGAGGTTTAGTATAGATTACAATAGATTCTTCATAGAATACTTTCTATTATTAGAAAGTGTCTAAAAAAATTTTATTAGTACAAGTTATTATTGAAAAACTAACATCATAGGATATATGCAGAGCATTTATAAAATTAACTATAGGAATTACTACATTTGTTTGAATGTATATATAATAATTACTTCTTAGCTGAGTTAAATAATAGAGAGCGTTTTGTTGTTTTTATTCAACAATACATTATAAATTGACGTAGAAATGGGAGGCCCAATTAAATCGAATTTTCTGATTTTTTCTACTATTTCTAAAATTAGATAGGCGATGGCATTCATCTTCTATACGTTCTAACTTCAAAGTTTATATGACCATGATTTGAGTACTTAAGTTTTACTTACATGCTAATGTGAATAAGCTTGAAATTAATTGGAGAAAAATTTGAATGAAAGTTTGTTAAATTCTATTATTTTATTCTTGTTCGGTAATTATTTCGATGCAAATATTTTTTTTTAATCGCATAAAAACGATTCATTAAGAATGATTGTTAATTGATTATCAATACATTTTCAATTTACGTATGTTTCTTTAGTATAAAAATCATGTATAAAACTTTTTTAGAAGTTTCCCTTTTATATCTTAAGATATACCCGTCTCTGAATTGATTTAACAGTCAAGTTTGTGCCAATCATATTGTAGTATAAATTAAAGGTGTTATTAATAATTAATATAATTAATTTTCATTTAATAAATATTCTAATGCATAATTTTCCATAGTGTTGAATTGTTTTTATTCTAAAATTTACCAATTGAAATTTATAAAAACCATGAAAAGTATTTTCAAATATAAATATAAATATAATTATTTTTCATCAAATTGGAACTCCTATTTAATTTTTTCATTCGTTTATAGGTTCAAGAATATGTGTCTTTTAATAGAATTAAATCGATTTTGCAGGATGCTAATTTTGTAATCCTTGTTATAAATGTTTGTGCAGGCAAATTCATTTTAATGCTTCTAAGTAGACTACAGTATAGAATCGCTTCATAGAAAGCTTTTGCTCGTAAAAGTACGGAGACTAATTTCATCATATTATTAATCAACGAATTTTGAAGATAGTCGTTAACCAAAGGTTGTCAGGCTAAACGACGTACAGCAGTGTCTTAAAAAAATCACCTTGGCGAATCGGTATATATCAACGATTTCCCGTAACCTCCCGAATCCATAAAAGGCGCGATTCCTTAAAAAGAACGGGAGAAAAATATTTATAGAAGAAGCGTTAACATCCTGCTAACGAATGTGCGCGGTGCGTATAGAGCTCGAGCCGCGGCGCTCGTCGCATGCAGAAGAGAAGAAAAGCGAAAAAAAAAAGCAGAAAAGGCCGGCAAGTATAGCTGCAAGATGCCATTTTGAAAGTTGTTTGCGCGCCGTACGCATCGAGTAGGTGAGAGTGAGAGAGAGGGAGAGAGAGAGAGAGAGAGTGTCAATGCCGTTGGGCCGTGAGGCGCGTGCAGTGGTGGTGGTGCAGTTGTCCCGATGGGTGCAGCTGTCCGTCGGCGGTCCGTCTTCCATGATATAGCGTATACAGCGGTGGAGAGTCGTTCAGGGAGAAGGGCAGGGCCTCGTGAGCGAGTGGGCCGGGCTTCTCCTGCTGCCGGGGACCGTGGGCGAGCTGCTGGTGCCGGTGGAGTTGGTGGCGCAGGGTCCGGCCGTCGAGGAGCCGCCCGTCGAGGAGCCGCCCGTCGAGGAGCCGCCCGCCGAGGAGGTCCGCGGGGCCCGGGAGCTCGAGCACCACGAGGCCCGGCACTTGTGCAACCTCCGGTACTCCCACGGCGTGTCCCGCATCGCCGAGTTCTGCAACATGTACTTTGCGCCGTTCTTAGCCTCGGCTTTTTCTCCTTTTCCCTTACCTATATATACGTATATTCTTTTCTTTCTCTTTGCTCGCAGAGGCTCTGGGTGCGTGACTCGACCGATGTACCGCTTGACACATTTAAGCAATCTCGGCTGTTTATTATTTCTTTCTCGTTCGACGATATGATTGACCGTGCAAATTCACTTAAACATGCTCGAGGACTCGAGAAAATTAATGATTACTCGCGTCCCTTCCTCCCATATTGCATTTAATGAAATTTATGTCAAACAGTTGAATGTAAAAAATCGATCGATTATTCAAATATTATATATTAATTGATAACTATTTTTGCTAATTTAAATAATCACACATATGAATTGAAGTAGTTTTCAAATGACTTTTCAAACTCACATCGGTAAATTGAGAAGTTTCGCTATCAGTGGCCAGAATTTTCACTCTTGACATTTTAACCAAGTCTGATTGGGATGCAGTAATCTGGATGCTGAACCTTTTGCCTGGCGGTAAAGCTGGTGCACGTAGCTCAAAGACTCCACCAATTTGTTGATCCTGTACATATACATAACATTGATCCCGGGCAGAAAATAAATGAATTCGGCTAGCCGCTTAGCCAGTCATTTCGACTAGCTACTAGGTAGTTTCGGCTAAGCCAGTGCTTGAAAAGTTCATTCGGAAAAAACTCGGCTTTGACTGGGCAAAGTTAAATGTTTAGAAATATATATACACGACTGGCATGACGCGCGTTTTTATGTACACATTTATCGGTATCACATCATGTTCTTAATAAACTATATTACATAATAAAACGCTAAAGTTGAAAAATGGTTTAAGAAATGAGTAAAATTCTCCCGTAATCTACCAAAATGCAATATGCATCGTTTAATCGAGCTTACATCAGCTTACATCAAAAGTCAGAGGCGACTTTTGATGTAAGCTGTACATCAAAAGCATATATTTGTGAACGCCAAGAAAAGTTTATAATATGTAGTGAGGGAGCGTGTCCATACATATGCTTGTTTTGTTG
This sequence comes from Megastigmus dorsalis, assembly GCA_900490025.1. NCBI lineage: Eukaryota > Metazoa > Arthropoda > Insecta > Hymenoptera > Megastigmidae > Megastigmus > Megastigmus dorsalis. Next base: position 26,134 of record UELU01138573.1, on the reverse strand, counting down.
TACTGGGATTGACGAAAGAGAAGAAAACGTTTTAAAAGATTGCAGTATAGGTTATACGCCGTCGCCCGGGTGTGGCGACATAGCTGTTCAACCCCGCTAAACTCCACACGCGTTCCATCTTTCGATCTCGTGATATACCGGTAAAACGATCAACTTCCTCCATTAATCATTAATTGTCAAGTTAATACATTAAATTCAATAAAATACAGTATTTGTATAATATCTATAATTATCATAGCATACAATATACTGAAATAAATTATCGTGATAATAAAGGGATTCTTTCGTGAAATGATGCAAATCCTGCAACATTCGATACATTAAAAATGTGAAATTATAACAAAACGTTGTCGGGATTGCAAAATATCCAGAACAATTCTATAAAGTGAATATATATTTGGAAAGTATATCGTATCGTTTAAAAAAAAAACAGGTAAGTATGATTTCATACCACAAAATATCCTGGTCCTCGAAATTTAGCTTTGACCGAGCAAACGCCGCATGCAAGGATATTAAATATCGTTGTGGTGTTATCTCGCGGTCGATAACGGAAAACTGCGAAGCCACGGCTTTTTCTTAAATTAGCAGTTGCGTATTGTCCACTTTTTAAAATGATTGGCGGCTGTCTTTCAAATTTGAACTTATCCTCTGCAACTTGACTTGATACATTACTGTGTGTGTTAATCTAGAACAAATTTCAAAAAATTTTCTTTTAATTTATTAAAATTCATTCATTGCCGGTATGAAAAATAGTTCATAAATTAGGTTTTGTAGACTTCACACTGTTCACTTCACGTTGTAATAATTATATAAATATTGAAACTGATTTATCTTTGAATTGAAAACTTAAGCTGAACTGCCAGAGACAAAGGAATGTATAGGAGACCAGTTTGTAATCATTTTCTTGTTATGTCTTTAACATCGTAATTATTATTTGAGTTTCTATTACAATTTACGTGACCATTATATTTATTTATATGTATACGGCTTTACAAACATATCAAACTTTCTATTCTATACAATTTTTCTATGCTAAATTTTGACCAAAAACTGCTCCGACATTAAAGGACACGATTAAAAACTGCCTGTTAATTTATCGTTGGCTAAGATAAACTAAATTATCATCAGGAGCGACATTAGGGGTATGAATGGTCTGGATACGTCAGGGTCTGGTTTTTGAGTGAGGTTCTTGCCGTGCACTCCAGACCTGCAACTCAATGCCGCCCCTAATCAACATGAATTTATTATTAATCGAATATAAATTTTAATTGAAAATCAATGTGATGTAATATACTGAATAACAGATGTTACTCAATGATAAAAATGAGTCCGTGACGGTACAGGATATTATTTTTAGCATTTCAATTATTCAATCCAAAGAAGTCAAGCTAAATGATATAACGGTAATGAAGGATCGTGCGCGGCAAGTTGCAATAGGGTCCGTCCGATTAGCTGATCGGTTGTCTATAGCGATTTCTTTTACATCCGCGTGGCTGCACTCGCATTTCTCGGCTAGAAAAAGCTGGTTGGCAGCGAATCCAAAGCGACACAGCAGTTAAAGTCACATAGACAAAGGTGTACAGGAATTAATGTAAACGTCACTCACGGTGTAGAGGGTGAAGTAGTAAGTGGTGTTGTTCTTGACGCCGAAAAGCGTGAGCTTGGTCTTGCGCACGCAGTGGAGGCCCTCCGGTTCGCTCCGGTGCTGGGGTGGCTGTAGCGCACTGGTCACACGGCTCAGGCACGGATGCTTCTTCAGGATGTTCTCGGCGGCGCAGAGCGTCGGCGGATGCAAGTACTTGCCCGAAGTCACGGCCAGTAGGTAGCTCGACAGATCCGTATCGACTTTGCTGAAACGGGCGTGACGTCAAAGAATTCATCCAGCGATAAAGAACGGCCGGGCGCGCGATCCTCGCCTTTTCTTCCGTATAAATCGTATGCAATTTGCCCGCCTACCTTATACGTATATATACACACCGAGAGAACGCATGTGCTCCTAAGGATTAATAACAAGCGGCCCGACTGATGACGTATATAATATATGTACGCGCAGTGAGCCGAGCTCCCCTGTTTCGGTTAATATGCACATTTATTCAAACGAGATACTTTTATATATATATATATATATACACCTACTCCGACTCGCTCTCCGACCAAAAAGAAAGAGAGTAATACCAAGTGCGGTATAGCGTTACTATAGGTACATGGGAATACAAGTATATAATGTTTCCGTAATTCACGTACATATTTCAATGCGAGTAAAACGAAGATAATAAGTGATGCGTTAGCGCGGAAGATCAGCAATAGAGACAAAGCTGAGCACGTTGGCACGTTGGCTTATCGTAATTAGGATATAGCGTTGGGTTCGGTTTTGAAATAGCTTCGGTCTCATTTAGCTCTGAGTCAAAGTAGCCGGCATGAACGTTAGATAAGGAAGTGGGCATCAGTTATACCTTTTGGTCCAGGAGACGATGAGCCGGCGTCTACTCCACTTTTGCTGGAACTCGAGGTAGGGCTGCTGTAGCTTGTCCCTGAGGGGATTGAGGAGGTTGCCGGGCAGGTGTCGCAGGGGGTCCGAGGTGACGTAGAGCAGGACGGTGTTGGGCGAGCGAGTCTTGAGGTCGAGAGGCGGCGAGGCCAAGGGCTTCATCTCGATCCGGTAGAGATTCGCATCGGCGGGCATAGTGAAGTTTCTGCTTTCCGCGCCCTTGTAGGTGAAGAGCGGCGAGCCCGGGACCATCTGATTGACCGGCCAGTGGCCAGGTTGAGCTGCGCCGTTTGCCGAATTATGCCGAAACGCAGCAGCCCAGAAGCGCGGGAGACCGGAGCGAGGGACAGAGAACAGAGCCAACGAGGGGTATACCACGTATACATTATTTACGGTCTATTCCTTCGCTTCTTTTATTTCGTGGGTTCTCCGCGTGCGCATAAATCACGCGACTTTAGTGTGACGTTTTTGCTTATAGCTCGCGCGCACGTGCGGCCTCCTCTCTGCGTTTAATGACGGCCTAATGGTGTGCCGTGCCACTCAGTTCCTCGCTATACCTCCAAACTAAATATCTCGGATGAAAAATAAAAATACTGCTCTCTCTCTCTCTCTCTCTCTCTCTCTCTTTGATGCGACTAATAAAAATCAACACGAGAGAGAGAGAGGACGAGCTGCGAGGGATTATAACGCGCTCGCGCCTGCATATACTGAGTTTATCTTTAAAGCCTTTTTCGCTTAACTGAGTTATCGGTGATATTTCAAGTATTGAAAAGGCAAGTCAGTTTACCGTGGTGACGGAGGATTCGGTTGCGCGATGACTCGAACAACGAGGCGGCGGGAGTTAACTTTCCGGGTCGTGGATTTGGCTGAAAGTCTGAGAAATGCTATACTTTGCTTGGGAACTGGAACCTGACTTTTTAAGATTATTATACCATTCAGCACTGATTTATGAAACATGAATCCTAACCGACAGTTATAGTTAACTTCAGAACTATTTAAATATATGTAAAATGCATGCAGATTTAAAAAGATTTGATTTAAGTTATATGTTGCGTACTAAAAGCTTGGAGGTTCACGATGGAAGTAGTTTTTTTTTTAAGATTAGGAAACTATTTTTGAGATTTTCAGACAAATCCCTGCGTAACGGGAGGTGTTGTCTATCCTCGTATGTACTGAACAAAAGGAAAAAGTTATGTTTAAAATATAGATTTTCTTAATTACACGATGTTTGAGATTGAGCAAGTATTTTCATTGACTGTACATATGTATTGCATAAAAATAGTGTCAACTGTTCAAATTGAGTATTTTAAAAATTTATTAAAAGAGAATATTTATATAATGAAAAACCACGGTGGTTATTCCAACTAGAACTTGTTGCTTTTTGTTATTGCTGTACTGAAACTTCAATAAAATGATATTTTAATTGGCAGCAGTATTACTGAATTTGACATATAGTAAACAGAAATTGATTGAATTTAATACAGTGATCTGATAAAATGATGGGCACCACCGGGGTCTTTATGTACATTTTAAGAAATTGAAAATAATTCATTCAGAGTATACTCGTAAATTATTATTCTTCATTATACAGGGTTCGTAGTAAGCAGCATACATCCGTGTGTTCGCTGCAGATTCAACGTTTACCTATATAGCATCTATATGTCGAAACTCATGGCGCGCGCGAGACGTCACGCGACGTTGTCGAGCCGACGGGGCGTTGAATTGAAAACTGTCTATTTTAAGATTCAAACAGAGTCGCGGCAAAAGAGAGGGAAAAACAGGAGAATCGAGAGAGAACTAATCGGGCAAACCTATAGAAAATAGTGTATAGAAAGAGCAAAAGAACGACGAGGAGAAGGAGGAGGAGGATGAGGAGGAGGAGGAGGAGGACAGTGAGTATAGGGTGTCGGTGCGGCGGCGGCGGCGTCGACGTCCGCGCAAGAAAGGCGAGAAAGCTATACGAACGAGCGCGTGTCGAAAGAACCGCGACCGAGGACGGGGAAAAGAAAGATAGAATGGAACAAGCGCGCGAGAGGGAAAAAGAAAGAGGCACAACAAGGTGGGTGAGAATGTTGAGCCTCTCGCACTCCTGACGATGTTAAATTCTAATTTGGTCACGGTCCTCGGAAACGGAGACGGCGCGCGCTCGCACTGCAGCGCACACGACAGAGCCAAGCCCGTGAGCCAGAGAGAGAGAGAGAGAGAGAGAGAGACAGAGACAGAGAGAGAGACAGAGAGAGAGAGAGAGAGAGAGAGAGAGAGAGCGAACGAAGGGTTGAGCGTGTCTAGACGTCGCGAAATAGTTTACAGCTGCCGATATACTCGCTACTTTGACGACAAGCTATAAATGAGTCCAAACGCCGCGGAAAGAGAAACGCGGCGAACGAGAGAGCTGCCGAGAAACAGACAGAGAGACTGAGAGAGAGAGAGAAGAAACGAGAGAAGCACAGAAGTATAGTAGAAGAAGCAAGATGAGAAAGTAAAGAGCCGACAATAAGCTTGTTTAAACCAAGCTGGAGGGAGTAAACATGCTGTGTATAATACTGTACAAGGAAAAGAGTGAGAGGGAATTTTAACGATAGGTTCAAAAGGGACATAAATGTGGGAATAGTGTATGAGGCCAAAATATACCTATATTGACTAACAAAAGAATCATGTTTTGTCCTTGCTCCGCTCGCGTTGCAAGTGCTTATCGGATCATGTTAACACTTGAGACCTATTTATATATTTTTCATATATTGTTCACTTAATTATTAATTTACCTGTCCGAACTGTAACAGATATGGAAGTCGAGACTGAAGATAAAATCTGTTACTACTGAGAAATTTAAACGATAGGTATATGTATATATATATTTTTTGAATAAGCGACACTCGAGAGTTCAAAGGAAAAAAAAAGAAAAGAAATAACAGCTCCGTGTAGCAATAATAAAGCTGACAGGGCCGGCACTTGTTTATAGAGAAAAGGGGAGTGAGAGGGAGAGGCGAGAGAAGCAGTAGAGGAGGTTAAGGAACGCAAGTGTCGCGCGAGCCCAGACGACAGTTTGGCGGAGATCGCGACACTGCATGTTTTGTGCGTTAAGTATAGGTATATTAGACTCACACTTGGTGCCTCCGCCTCCCGCGTGCTGATCGGTTTCGGGAGGTTCGATGTAGCTGACGTTCCAAGAGATGGGGCCGCTGCAGGGGCTGATCAGTAGCGTCGAGGGCGGCCCGTGATTCGGACTCATATACAGGAAGCTGTAACGAATTCATCTGCATCCAGTATGATATTACTATTCAGCCGAGGCCAGGGATTAATAGAAATATCTAATCTACACCCTACAATTATTATTATAAATTTAGGTATTTACTTATACATTAAAATTCTGCGCCTTTCTAATGAGTGCATGCGTTCATTAAAGTTTAAAGGAACTTTTTAACCTTTTGCACTCAAATAGCCGTAAATGATCATTTCTTTTATGAAAAGACATTAAATTAGGCAGGATGCGTTGATACCTGTGATAAAATAATATAGAGGTTAAATTATCGTGTCAAACGTATCTAAAAAAAGGAAATTCCGAAAATTCTGTGAAACTCATTATCATTCACCATTTAAATAAATAACGAATGAGTTAAATTATTTAAAGAGATGTTACAGAGATGGAAAACTTTTATGCGATTCCATAGTTTCATATATAAAATCCCATCCACAATTCATAAACTCTTTTTACTAATCAGTAAAGCAGATTCTCCTTAATCAATTAAGTTATTATTTTGAAACTCTTAACTACCTATGCACAAATTGAGTATAACATACGTAATGAATAACGTTCAGTATAGAATGGAAAAAAAATAAGTATGCGCTTTATATAGAAGGTTTGAAGACAAGCTGAACTGAAACTTCTTATGGTCGGGTAACAAATTATCGCCTATAGCTGTGCTTGCTAAGTAAGTTAGATGTTTTACGTAAGATTCCTATAGCCAGCAAAGTGCAGGCTTAAAGATGTTTCCCGTATAATCGTCGCGACGCGACGGTTAAAAGAATTGACGAATCGCGCTCATCTCATTCAACGATGTTATTGCCGATACTTATATATACCGGGTGAAAGTGGCCCGCGCGCAAAATAAAAGAGAAACTCTTGAGCGCGCGCGCTCATCTCGATTTCTCTCTCCTTCGCCTGTGTGTTCTCGTAGATATTATATCTACTGCTTTATTCAGATCTTTCACTGCAGTTTCAATTCTTTTGGGAAATTTTACTTTATGCTTTCAATAAATGACATAAAAAATAATGAATAAACTTTTCGGCCAAATCTGGTAAAACTGGTACAATATAATTCAAAATCATATAATAAAATTCAATCATACGTACTACCAATTGAATAATTTCTATAATTTTTACTATGTTATTATACTTACACGTTATTAAAATGGCAACAATGTAGTTAAATGAGAGCAGTATATTTGCGTTAGTATATACCAGTGAACATTTTACAACGCACTTGCATTAATAGTATGTACTTAAATGTAATAGTTCCATATACATCGAATAGCGTGATAAAATCTGCATACTGCAGCGAACGAAAAGTATGAAAAAAACATTTTAACAAGCTTATATGCATCTTTTCAGTCGTATCTCATTATCATCCTCCTTCCCTCGATCATGGCTCTGCACAGTATTTTATATGATAAATTACATTAATCTTTACAATGCCAAATTAGAAGTTGGATTGCAAGAAATGATGCTATTAATAGTACTTAAACCAGCCAATTTGTATATAGAAGCAGTTACATTGAAACGGTCCAGAAAAATACGGTAAACATCGTTTTACATCGCAGTACATAATGGCAAACATAAACATCGAAAATTTGTGGAAAAAAAAATCTGTACGAAATTATCCGTGACGTACGTATTAATGGGTAGCTTGGTATTCGAGAGAACAAACAACTTATATAGGTGCGCGCGCGCGTCCTTCACTTTTAAGTATGCGTGTGATTTTTTTCCCTTTAAATACCAATCACTCGAAAAACAATCCATTTCGATAATTTCCTTCCAGCAAAATATTGCGTAACATCAATAATTTCGTACTTAAAATGGTGCCATTTATACCAAATTAAAAAATACGATTGTATGCCAGGTGAGTCTTTTTAAGACATTAAAATATTTCCATGTCATGCGAACATTAATAATATGAAATTGACTGAAATGGAATTCTAAAATATTTTTATGTAAACAATATTTGTTCTTTTTTTTACGAATTCTATAACGGATCCACCAAAGCTAACTTTTTCGTAAATAAATGGTAAATAGATTAGACACGCATCTTAAATCCAGTGATGACGCGATACTTCAACATAGAAAAGGAGGTCTTATAACATATAAGATTGTTATACTGAAATGGCGAACTTCGCATAAGTATATAAATTCCAGTCCAAATGCAAATTTAATAGGAATTTGTTGCCCTGCACACTCGACTCCTGGCAAACAATCTATTCATTTCACTCGGAATCGATATAAACTCCTCGCTTATAGGACTCGCACTCCTTTGCTTTGTCCCGCGAGGTAGGGGCTATATCGCGCTCATTTGTTGGACTTATAAATAAACTGGCCGCATGTGTAGGCGATGCCGGGCGATGCTGTGTATATAGGCAGGGGGCAGCGTGCGAAAGGTCCGCGGGCCTCGGCAGTAGCTCTCCTTTCCACTATCCTGCTCGTCTCTTTTTTGCCACACTTCGCCCTGAGGGCCGCCGCCGCTGCAGCAGCTTCCCCATAAACGTCACTAAACGCCGCTGCTGCTGCACTTGGACGCGCGACATTTATTTCACTTACGCCCCGCGCGCTGCAGTACTTACAAAGCGAGGCTCGCGGCCACCAATAGGCACCGGTGATACGCTTCGCTTATTTTACTCCACTTCTCTATACTTAAGCCGCTTATAGAGGGAACTTGTATATCCATTTGACCTTTCGCATTCGAGCTTTTCATCAATGATTTTTTTATGTCGAGTAGTCAGCTTTCTTTCTTTCCTTCATGTTCCATGATATATCATTAGTTTACTTTTATGATACTTTTTAGGGAAGCTGATATTTTCCATACTTGTATATTATATTATAATGATTGTTTAAGGTGCCTTGTTCAGGGAGCCCCAAATATTTTATATATATTTAAGACATACAAATACCTTGGAAAGATTTTTGAAGATATCATTAACTTAAACAATAAAGTAATTACAGCATGAGGTAAAATTTTAAGCATAAAGATTAACTTTATATACAATATAAAACATGTAATAGATGTGTTACACAGCCTTAGTTTGACATATTATATTCAATAACTATTCTTATTCTTTGCTACCTTAAATATATGTGTCAGTAAGTTCTTGAAAGAATCTATATTTTTGTATGTTAAAAAATTTGTAATAATGTATTTAAAAAGGTCTAGTTCCATAAAACACCATACTAAATTTTAATTTCTCAATTTTTTTTCTCAAAAATTTAAGTAGTTCACGCCCTCCCCTTTCCCTTCCCCCTTCAATTTGACACACACGTATAGTTACGTATGATAGCTATCATTATGAATTTTTTCAGCGAATTTTATATTTTTATAATAAGTCGCTAAAGCCACCTTAAGCGCTCCCATAATTTAACCATCATACTCATAGTTGTGATATATTGTTTTTAAGTTATACGTTTGTTTATTGCGTTTTTATAGGTACAACATTATGTATTTTGATTTTTTATTAGAATTGGTTAATTTTTAAGTTCAGTGACCTTACAAATCACAATTATAATATTTGCGTAAAATCTCAAAATAATGAAAATATTTATAGAGCTTAATATAAAGAGTGATTTTATTGTATAAATATACTGAATTCGCATCTAATTGAAGCATTATTTCTATTCGCTACTGTGAATGAATTTACTCTTTGGTTTTCATCTAATTTGGTCCACTGCCTCAGAAGCATCGATTACCATGTCTTATATTAAGACTGATTACTACTTCAGAATGAGCTACAATATCCGAAGCCCTATTACTGTATAGTTGAATGATGAAATGAAAGCAGCATCTTATATTTTTATTATTCAAATGAGTTGATGTTACGCAAGAATCAAAAAAGTTTATTAAAAGTATTGAAATGCAATCTTTGGTATCGTACAAGATTCAATAAAAAATACATATCAAACATTATGCGTATGTGCAAAAAATAATTTATATTGGTAAAGTTTACTATTTTGGAAGTGGTGAAGTTCACTGTATATATAAGTACACGGTATAGTTCTTGGACGTCCCAGTACCTGAACACGACCCTTTACTGGAATAAAATCGTCACTATACATATAAGTTATATTAATAACAACATTCTAGCTATATAGTTACCGTAAAACAGTATTTCAGCCTAAGATTTGTCTAGTTTATTTGCCCTTAAAATTAGTTATATTTAAAAAAACTTAATGTGAGAAAATGTTGTTCGGGTACTGGAATGTTCACTGTATAGTGTTCGAAAATCGGTACATTTCCTTTAGTTTCTCGGGAATTGGTCGGCTCTCGCCGCCGACGTATCGCAGAAGGTGACTTTTTCAACCGAGGTGTTTTCGTTTAATATACGCGCGCATACCCACGTGTTTTCTAGCTAGTAGGGAAAGTCGGGGTAATTTGATCACTGTGGGAAAGATGAGAACCTTAATTATTTAAAATGTTAAAAATATAGAAGAAGTTGAAGAAATTATACATTGTAAATAAAGTAAAAAACAAAGAAATTTAAGCTCAAGGAAAATTTTCGCTTCTTTAACATTTAATTTTATAACAAGTTTACCCTATAAAAATAACTGGAGAGGTTTTTATTGATTTGTAATTGTTACGAAAAACAAAATAAACTATCCTACTATTGAAGTTTATTATGTGTGTCTACTATTTTTATAAGTGCAAATGCTTTTTATAATTTCTTAAATTGAAAAAGTCATTCGGGGTATTATGGACACCTATTACCTTTATATTGGACAAAAGTGACGTCTCTTTATACTTGGCATGTTCATGGAAATTGATTACTGTACCGTTGTGGTTAATATAATTATTGAATACCCTAAGCTTGACAAATGATTTTTTATTTTCTATTGCTAGAAAGTCAGGAATTTAAATAATAAGTATAGTGATCATATTGCCCCCTTCGGTACGGGGTAATATGGCCACAAAAGGTGTTCTGAAATAAATCTTTATTATCAATTATGTATTCCATTAAAAATTAATATTTCATAGCGAAAGATGCATTCACTAATTCCCATATATTTTCTTTTAAGACTGTTATCTATCCTTTAAATCTCGTAGCAAATTTAATGTATTTTTAAAAATAATTGTAAAGGATGACCGTGCAATACTTAACCCGACTTTCCTTATAGTTTTGTGCAC
>UELU01138573.1:0-15245 GCA_900490025.1 Megastigmus dorsalis | reverse complement strand
CTCTCTCTCTCTCTCTCTCCGTTCGTCAGTTCGTTGGTTGCAGCGGAGCCGCCGTCACCGCCGCCGCCAGTTTATATGGGGACCATTGTAAAATTAGCGACGGGACACAATGCCGGCGTCGCGGCGTCTGGGGTCGCAGCCCGCGACCCCCGTGCTAAATTTGGCCGCACTCGCGCCTGCGTGCGTGCCCATCTCGCCTACGGCCAATGAATTAATGCATTGATAAAAAAGTGACTGGTGCACACCCTAAGTTAACCCCGCGCGGACTTTGCGTGACTCCGTATAAGCTCGATGCCCGTGTGCAGCACGGCTTGCGTTTATTTCGTAAAAGCATTTCCTAGCTGCATCAGCTATTCTACTATTATGCTTAAAATATTACATATTTTCTTCGACGGATATGTTTGTAATGCCAATTGCACAAATTATTTTTTCCAACCGCGTGAATACTTGTACGGGCTTTTTAATCTGAATTGCGGTTGATCTATGGTAAAAACAATAATACATTAATTAATTTAAATGAAAATGGAGCAGCTTATTTGTAATCTGCATATTGTGAGGTTAAGCTATTTAGCCACCGTCAATTATCAAATATCAAATATTAATGCAATCAAAATCTGTTGGGTAGTAGAATTACTGTGTTGATAAATTAGGTAGAATTTGACACTTTTTGGGAGTGCCCTGTAGGTAATTTGATTAGCCATATGATATGCAAATAATACTTCAATTAAAATTTGGGTAGTTGGAATTTTCATATTACTTTAAAAGACTTGGTCTCTTAAAAATCATTCGCTGTATAAATTTTATTGGATAAAGCAAATCTCAGAGTGTAATGACTATATATTTATATTGCTTTTAATACGATACTCTTTAAAAGTAAAACCTATTTTAATAATCTTTATTTATCGTAAATGTATCATTGAAAAAAGTATTATTTTCAACTTTCTACAATTATTCTGTAATATAATATTTTAAAAGTAAGAAAGTCAGTACTTTCCACCTATAAACAGTCGTAAAAATATCTCGTAAATTTTCAAACACATAATCATTGATTGTTTGTATTTTGTAAGTGTCAAATATTGTGGCAAATAAAAGTGAGTGCAGCTCACTTGGTTTTCTTCTAAAACAAAACTCGTGACAGAAGAACATAATAGTTTCAGTGAGAACCGCAAAAAAAATTTACTCTGCTTTTTCTGAGTTCTCTCGAGATCTGAGAGGTCAAGAATTCTGAAAAAACCTTAAGCAGACAAATGGGAAATAATAATCTATGGACGTATTAAGTTTAACAATAATTATTAGTCTGTTATATTTTAATCTGCATGTTGAATATTACTCAATTAAATTTTTTGAGTAACAAAGAGAGATTTCAGAGGTGTCATTAACAAATAATTAAAAAATGATTAAAAAATTCTTAAATAATTTATATTTTGTAATAATTTTACCAGTAATAATTATTTCAACCGATCGTGATGCCGTAATATTAACCTTTCCTGATGTACATTATTACGCATAGCTTAATAATTATAAATACTGGCTGATTTAAGTAAATCTTTTATTTATAATGTAATATGTTACGTGCATCCTACATTGCCCGTGTGAATTTGAAAAAATCACTTGTGATTCTCAAATAATAAAAATCCGATCTTGAGCACAGGTTAATATACATTCTTATAACAACCCTGAATCTAATTGTTCATTTGCACATCTACTAAAAATTTGATTTTTTTCGACAGTTGTCAAGCAAAGAAAATTGTTTCGATTTATGATAAACTGAAAAGAAAATGAAATTAATAGGTTGCCTCGGCAACTTCTCAGAGTCTCGCATAAAGTGCATTCCGATATCTTTAAAGAAATACTTACTGCAGCAGCGTCGACGGTGTTTGCTGCTGCACGCGCATTAAAGCAAAGTAGTTTTGAGCGCAGAGTCACGGGCACAAGGGCGCTACTGGGCGAGCATATAAGGGCTGCTCTCGATAGCTCGGCTTTATGGCGCGTAGCGTCGCGACGCAGCGGGTCGTTTGGCGCACGCGAGGCGCGTTAGTCGGCTTCTTTCCCTCCTTTAGTCTTGTGCAGTTGACGGCTACTGCGACGTCGCTACCGATGACGGACAGGTGACACATCGCCCTTTCCGCGGAAAGAAAAAACGTTAATATGCCAACGAAAGTCGAGAGCCAACTGCTGAACCGATGATGTATATATATCGTCGCTCGCTTTTTATTATTTCTCCGCCAGTCGACAGCGCGACATATCGCTATATAGCTGCGAATGACGAGTTTCTACGCGATCCGTCGTCGCGGACCCATTTGAACCAGGGGGAATCCTTGAGTTTCGAAGACTCTTGTCTCAATTCAAATTGGATTAGTCTTTTTTCATCGTAAAATCAATCATTTGTATTCTCGATCCTTGCCTAATTACAATATAATCGAAATTCATTTAAAAACAATTCTTATAGAACTTCGTATATATTACGCACTAAATATCACAGAGTGAGTCTAGATTTTTCGAGTAATATTGACTATAAAAATAGTCGAATTTAGATATATTAAGAGTTAAATTTTCTTTAGAATTAATCTAATTTACTCTTTGAGATATATTTGCGAGATACTATATATATATATATATATATAGTATCTTTACTTAAAAGAAAATATAGTTCATCAGAGATAAATAGAACCATGGAAATCATCAGTTGTAACAAATCAAATTTAACGAGATTGCAACAAAGGATTCATGAATTAAAGCTGATTTATTGTCTGAGCCATTGTAAAAGATACGCTATTAAGTATACCATTAAAGTGTATTTTTATTTATATTAATATTCGAAAAAGTAAATAGGTAGGAAAGATAATTTATTTTCAAGTCAAATCCCATCTATTCAATGACTGAAGCTATTATTTGTAAATCCTAAGGATAACTTATTAATTTCTAAAATGAAACCGCTTATTAAGAGTTGTGAAATACAATGTATATTTATATTCTAACAACTCTTATATTTTTTATGACTTGTTGCGAGACTAGATTACATAGGACCTTTACATGACGATCAATAACAGCCTGTCAAGATTAGAATAATGAACACTTCGTTTGAAAAAGACCTGTTAAATTGTTTTTAAGGTTCAGAAAAAAAAAAACAAGACATAAATTCTTTTTCAATCTACATGCCTAATTAGATTCGATAATTCCTAATTGTGTCGAGTTCTAAAAATTATAATATTATTATTTAAAAAAACTAATAGTTTTATTTTAAAGAGTATTTGTCTCGAGAACCGCAAAGAACCATATTCATAAACTCTGTATTATAAGTTTAGCGAGTAACTAAATTAATCGTTGTACAATATTTTTCGATTTACACGTGATTCTCATTTATAATATAAATAGAGCATCTATATTTAACTAATTAATAAATAATTAAAAAAAAATGGCTTGTTTTTTAATGCTCTATGAAATACTCGACAATCTAGCGAAAAAGATAAAAGAAAATAAAGATCATTTTGATTGATGAAGAATACGTTATCAGAGGAAGTCAACGATTTAACAAGACACATAATTAAATGGTTGCTAAATATTAAATAGCAGATGTAAATAGCCAATAATATTTATAGTGTTTTATATAAATTCGCGCTTTATTATTACACATATACGCGAAGAGTAATAAAATTTTGAAAAGAATGATTTTTTCAGATATCGAATTATAAAAACATGAATGTATTTTATTTAATTCGTATTTAAGTAGACACGTGTCTCGGGCTTATGCTTAATTTTTCTTTTTTTACTTTACAACCAAATCAATACTAGACGTAAATATTGTCTGCATTTCTAATGAAATCAACAGCCTTTTTGGACAGATTGTAGAATGTGACATAATGTTTAACTAAGCTCCCAATACCATCGCATGGACAATGGTTATAAGGTATGAGAAGAATCGTGTTTCGTATCACCACTAACTGTTACATAACTTATTGTTGTATCATTCCCATAATATTTAATTTTAATGCAATAATAGGTTTGAATTTTATTTTGTAATAAAATTTTTCAATTTTTTGCTAAATCTGCATGTATAATCAATTAGATATGATCATTTTTTCTAAAAGTTTTATTACTTTGATTGCAAAACGCTAAATTTCTTTTATTATTTTATGACTACTTACAGTGAGCGCGAGCGTTTTTTATTCTAGTAAAACTTCTATCAGTTATTTCTTCACAAAGATCTTCTTCTGTTAAAGAGATTACTTCTAAATTAAAACCATCTTTATTTAGGCATTTTTGGCATTCTTTTAAAACGCACTTCATATTATCTTTGGAACAAATTACCGAAGAAAATATTTTTGATTCGACATCTGAAATGCTGGATTATTGTTGTTGTTGTAATTTCATAAGGCTATTAGATAATCAGGCATCAGATTTCAATTTTCACAATAGACGTAAAGATAAGTATCATTGGGTGGACGCGGTGGTCAAGCTATTTTTGACGTAAATTATGTTGTAAGACCAGAATAGCAAAAAAGAATTTTGATTTGTCGATTTTCATTGCTATTTTAGGATTCTTCTCTGTAAATAATTTGCAAATTTCTTTCATTCTCCGTGTAAGAAATCGCTTCAGTTTTTTAGTTTTGATAATATTATTCTCTAAGAACAGACGTTTGTGTCACTTTTATTTGCAATCTGACGAGAGCAATTATCATAATGTGTAGTTATACTGGATGTAATTGGTAATAAATAGTGTTTCAAATTATAAGTTTCAATAAGAATTAGCAGCCGTACTTTTTCAGGTAAATTTGAACAATATCCGAACATTTATCACATACGTCGCATTCTGCGTTTTCATTGAACTTAGGAAAGTTCATTACATATAAAATTTCATTATTTTACTATTTATAGTATATATACTATATTTATTATATAAGGTATTTGATAATCGAATGGATTATTAATTTATTTTCTTCTCTGAATTACATATGATTGTCGCATCTTATCGTTCTCAGTTGTGATGTATTTTGACAGGCGAAGTTTCTAATTTTAAATAACTTAAAATTTCATTGAGTTCATTGACAAAAATTTCACTATCGTTATAAATTTTGTCACTCCTGACGATTGACGTAGAAACTGAAGATTGTTGACTATACTTAAACTTGGTGCATCAGAAATAACGCTTTTCCTTACTTCTTTTTCTAATCTTGTACAGAGTGGCAAAATAAGATGTTTACCGTCAAGCCAAAGCTAGTTCTCCAATATCGAGAAAGACAGGCGCATCAGAGACGATAGGAGAGCGCATGCAGCGACTGTTAGTAACGAAAAGGGCCAGTATAGCAGCTCAAGAGACGCTGCAGACTTCCCACGCGCGAGTTAACGCGCCACAAGGTATCAATGTCACCGAGAGAGAGAGAGAGAGAGAGAGAGAGAGAGCTACGGGTCCGCGACTCCCGCTCGGATTATACACGCGACGCTAGTCTAGTCGTCGCGCAACAAAGTTCGATTGTAAAAAGGATCCTTTGACGGCTCGGCCGAGGCCGTGCAATTAGAGGGTTACCAGATGCGCGGAGGACAGCAAGAGAGAAAGAGAGAGAGAGAGAGAGAGAGGGAGAGAGAGAAAGAGAGAGAGAGAGTAAGAAAACGCCCGGTGTTGTTTGAAGCCGGGCGTTTTCGAGCCGGAGACTCTTCAAAGACCGCCAATGAAAGAGAAAGAGAGAAAGAGTTATAACGGGGATCGCGCTAATTCCGACAGCCTTGTACCGGCGCGCGCGAGCCTCGTAGCTTTATTAAACAGATATTCATTTCGGGCGAATAGGAAAAAGGTCCACGCTGCTGTCGGCGCTCCCGGCTCTGCGAGCACGCATTCGCTGCGCAAACTCTCCTCTCCTCTCTCTCTCTCTCTCTCCTTTCTTTCTCTTTCCGCCTCTGTCTCTCCTCTACGTCTCGGACGCGCGCACTCGAAGCACGTGGTGTATTCGGTGCGTTGCGGCGCGCGGCGCGGCCCAACCGGCGCATAGTCGCTGGCACCTCGCCCATACAGCCGCGCTTTACATACTATTCTTTATTTCAGTCCAGCGGGAGCTGCCCGTACACTCCTCTACCTAACTTTTCTATCGCAAAAGGAAGATGAAAGCGGAGTCTCGGAGTCATTGTCACCGGCGAACTCTGCCGCGCGACCGGCTTACGTAAGCCCCGACGCCGCGGCCGATAGTTCATTCCGAGCGCGAAAGCTCGCCGATACGTTACCCGACCTCGCTCGCTCGCTCGCTATGGGCTTTCACATTTTCCTTGTTTCAAAGGCACTAGTGCTGTCCTTTCCTGCTTCTATGTGGGATATTAAAAGACGGCAGAGCCGCTGGAGACGCTGGAGACGCTGGAGACGCTGGAGACGCTGGAGACGCTGCAAAAGTCGAAGAAAGTCAAAAGACATTTTCCTGTGCTCGCGCGCTCCAACCTTTTGGGTATACTTATCCATAAAAAACGCGGATGATTTACCATGAAAGTAGCATGCGCACTTTTGAATGCCAAAAAGGACTTGTTCAGGAAATTAACCTTTATTTTTAAGACACCTTTTAATGCTGCTGAATATGCCGACATAAATTATCATAGTGTCGTTATGGAAATAAGAACAGATTTTTTACATAGTCAAAGATTGTGCAACTGAGACAATGAGAACAGAAACAAATTATTATTGTTCGAAAATGAAGTGAATAAGTGCGATAAAAAGTCAATATAGTACATTATGCGATTCTTCATCATCGATAAGAAATTCACTTTTAAACAGAATCAAGGAGATTCAAATTATTATTTTATTTACACTATTGAGAAAAAAATTTGTAGTCTCCCTACCATTAAGTATATTGGATGGACATGTGGAAATTCCAAATTTATCTATAACCTGCAAGTTTGAGCAAACACCTACTGTACATATTCTTGCGGAAACAACACTATTTTTATACACAAAATGTTTAACATAATCTTCAGATTATACAATAAATTTTTCTAACATTTAATTCAGAGTTTTTTCATTAGAATTATAAAAGTTAGCCGATAGGTATTATATTTTTAAAAAGTCACGTTATTTATTTTTTTAAATATTTTATTAAAGAAATAAAGTTGTGAACTTTTAAAAACGTCGTATTGATGCCCTGGCCTCTTGGAAAATACAATTCACACACTAAAATTTAAGTTTAAAGATTAATTGAATCGGTCAATTTGTTTTGTCCGGTTTGTTATACAATTATTTTTTCTTAATGGAATTTAAACAGTTTCCGTTTTACAATCCTGTAAAAAATTATATTATTTATGAAACAGGAAATGGACTCTATACTAATTTGGTTAAGCGACAGTTTTAATATTAATCTTAAATACTACAAGAGGATCATTTATCTTAAGGATTTGGTGATATCAAAGATTTTTAATATATTAATGCAACTTCAGCTCGCTTAAAGTTGACGTTGATTCTACAAAACCAATCTGCAGATTTCCTCGACAAAGAAATTCTGTTCTAAGTTTTTACAGTAATCGTAGAGTGGCATTGCGACACAAAGATACTTGAATTTATTGAGACTTTTACTTTGATCCACGCATTTTTCTACGTCTATTGAGGGAAAGGGAAGACGCGGTTAAAAAAGGTATACAGGAGAAAAACGTCATAGCGAAGGGAAAGAATATGAAAAAGTAAGCTGTATAAAATAGTTGCAGTTGTAAAGGCAGGTTAATAAAAAAAAAAAAAAAACTTGCGGTAAAAAGGTGTCGAGGAGGCGAGGAGCGAGGCAAGGAGGGTGATACAAAGCAAAAGGGCGCTCACTGAGTGACGTCGTTGGGCTTGAGGGTGGCCCGTATCTGGTACTCGGGCTGCAGCACTCCGGTCTCGTTGAACTGCTCGGCAAAGGACTTCTTCTCACCGGAGGCCCGGCTAGCCCCGAGACCTTGGCCCAGGGCGATCCTCCGCTGCAGCGGAGTCTCCTCGGAGCTGGCCCGGCCGACAGCCGCCAGCGGACCAACCACCAGCACCAGCTGCACCAGCTGCACCAATAACCCCGAGACCGGCATAATTCTCCAAATCGGCTGGCGATAAGTGCGAGTACAAGGAGGACTTTGCCGCCGCCGTCGACGCGCGAGACCGACGCGTTTCGACTTTGCCTATACGACGACGTCCGCTAATAAGCCGGCCGATCGAGCGAAGCGCCGAGTGTATTAGCTATAGCCAGAGAGAAAGAGAAAGAGAATTGATTGACGAACGGTCCGTCGTTCGTAGAGGAAGGAGTTCGACTGTGGCCCGCCGCTGTTACAAGTCGCTAAGTCATGCCAACAAACCCCCAGTTTGTTCTCTCTCGCTCCCCTCTCTACACCCCTCTCCCTCTCTCTCTCTCCCTCGCTCGCTCTCTCTAACTTCTTCTTCCTCTTCTTCTATACACAAGCGCCGCGCGCTCGGTGCGGCATCCAGTGTCTGCAGCCGCGGGTGTGTGTGTGAGAGAGAGAGAGAGAGACGACTGCGCGAGCAGAGCTCCGAGCGCCGAGAGAGAAGGAGAGAGAGAGAGACGCCAATACCAACCCCGTCTCTCGCGGATCTCCAATCTCCTGCCTCTCTCTCTCTCTCTCTCTCTCTCTCTCTCTCTCTCTCTCTCTCTCTCCCTAAGATCTGCGGCTGTCTTTGTTCTTTTCTGTTTTCTATTGGCTTATATAGAGTCCATGTTTCTGCAGGGAAAAATTACGCAATGACTATTCAGAATGTTCGCTCGAGGATTTTCTTTATTTTATCGACAGGGGGAAAATTTATACACTGGTGGTAATAGAGATTCGAATTATGATGGTGTTTTGTTCAAATGATATTAAATGTCAGCTACGGCGCAATGGAATTTTTCGGCCGCAGGACAGGAGAGTTTTATGTCTCGGTCAAATGTAAATTGCAACGCTTCTGAATAATCCCATTCGAAAAGTATACCAACCGATAGATTTTTATGTTTTAAAATTTTATGTACGTATTTTTCTTAGAGTAACTGACAAAAATATAGAATTAATTTATTAAAATATCCTTAGATTTTTGCATAATTTTTAGTTACATTGCCTATAGAATAGCAACTCTTTTTCATTTAATTAGCATAAGAATTTCCACAGCAAAGTCCAAATGCATTTGTTTATAATCATAAGAATATGAATATATAATACATAATTATTTATTGTACCATCCTCAGAGTACAAAAATAATTAAGAATATGTAATAATATATTTCAAAATTTTATCAATTATAGAATAATGTAAAATATTTTTTGTATAAAACGATCGAAATAATATTGTTTCTATTACTATACTCAAAATAAAAAGATTGACATCGTTCAATAATTCTCTTGAATTCACTGTTTACTCGTAATTTTAATAAAGGTGCAGCATTATCCACGAACAGAATAAATAATTATTTTGTACACGGGTGATTTATAATCTCACACCTTTATTTAAAATTTAGATTGCAAACACCTATACTGCACCGATAAAGACCATTTTCATATAAAATTGTGTACTATATTAGTCACTGTAAATAAATTAAAATATTCTTAACAAAATGATTGTATGCAGATTGTATGGAATTTTCAGCGTTAGTTTCTATTACCTTCTTAAAGGGTTATTTTAACGATTAAGTGGATGCACTCACCGTTAGCAGTGAAAATTTTGAGTCTGTACGCATAGGTATATTTTACTCTGAGCGCGATGTTAGGCTGTTTTATGACCAATGAAGGACAATAATTAAAATAAATACATATATAAAAAATTCCAAAAACGTAGTAACTTCAACCACGATTATCGTGGGTAGCTGTACTTCGGTAATACTTACATCTTTTAGTATGTGTCATAATTTGTAAAATATATATATATACAAATTAATGAAAGAATTATAAAATCGCAAATTACATGATTATAAATGGAAATTTTATTTTAAAATAGTTTCTCCTGGGACTATGAACGCTTTAAATTATATAATTATATATCATAAAGTTTTGCAGCGTATTTGCTCGACGAATCCGTTAATAAAGGAAAAACATTGCACCGCTACATAAATATATAAAAAAGAATAAAAAAAATATTTTTATAAATTAATAATAATATAATTTTATAACAGCTACTGAACTAAATTCGCCTTAACAAAGAATGCGCTCTTGTGAATTTTTGGTTAAGAGCACCTGTTGCCCGAAACTCTCTTGCAGTGTTAAATATCTTGTAATAGGCTATACTTAGCATAATTTTATTTCGGCGGTTATAAAGACCCATCCTCTCGATTGTTTTAGTTGATCATGTGATTTTCGGTGAGCCAAAATTATACCTGCAGTAGAAAAAGAGCAAACGAAAATTGGTTCTTTGCAAATAAAAATTAGTTTAATATAGCTTTTTAATTTCTTATATTTATTATATATATATCGCATAAATGTAAGCTTTATTATTCATCATTTATGAGAAAAATATATTCACGATATTATACGTTTCTTTAGTACTCACCAAAAAATATCTTTATAAATAAGGAATGATTTATGAATAAGAATCAATTAATTTACATTATTAAAATACATTAATCTTTACGGTGCACTTCATAAAGTTAAGGGGGTGTAAAAGTCCTTCGTTTACCATTAAATTGCTTTGCCGATCGGATTCTGAATAATTCGTTATAACTAAATAAATACTTGAAATTATGATGCAAATTCCAAATACAGATGCACTTTGTATATGAATTATCAATCACCTGGCAAAGTTTAAAGTGAATATTTCAATGACGCACCTTCGAAAATTCTTGTTTCGAAATGAGCGAGTTTTTTCGGATCAAGAATTTTCGGAGGTGTCACTGAAATATTTATTTGAAACTTTACCAGATGATAGATAATTCATAGACGAAGTGCACCTATATTCGGGATTTGTATAATTTAACGTATTAATTTTTTTAAATAATACGAATTTTTACTTTTCGGTCGATAAAATGTAGAGCGGAATATTTAAATTTATATTGACTATAACTTGCCCTTAAAAAAAGTAATAATTGATTAATTATCTTATTTATAAAAAAACAGGATTAAAAATATTGATTTTACCTAAAATTTGTAAATAAGCACAAAAACGATGATTTCTTTTGAGTTGAACTATAGTAAATAATCTTTCATAAAATATTGAATGGATATAAAATTTTGATAGTATAATATGACTCCATTGGCAAATTGAAAAAAATAACTATAAGCGATTGAAATTTGCTTTTATAATTTTATTTTGTAGACAAGTATATGTATTGATCATTATGTCAACCCTAGAGCTTGATTTCGATAAAATAATGCTACTACCTACTTTTTTGCAGTCTTGGAATGAGTTACTGTGATTTAATAAAGTCCGTAAATTGCAGCTATTTAAAACAGGAAAAAAAGCTTGAGATTCCGGGTAATGCGCAAGAGCGGGTATATACGATGTGAAATGAAAATAGCAAGAAGCATCGGAATAAATGTGAGTTAAAAATGGAGAAAGGGGAATGGCATATAATATATTTAAAATCTATGCAGCCTGAAATAAGATTACCTTTAAATGCGAGCGTATTTATGAGGCATAATCGCGAGCGGAGCCGAGCGCGCATGTCAAATTATACAAATTTCTCGCGGAAGCCCTGTCACGTGTTTCACCTAAATTCCCTGCGCGTGCCGCAAAGATAATCGCGCGAGATCACGCGACGCGCGCCAGCGATAAATCGGACCGTGCAGCTCGGCTCGCCCTCGTCAAACTTCCGCCGCCGCCGCCGCCGCCGCTAAACGCTCTGCGCTCTCGAATCCTTTTCTGCGAACAGTTGGCTGACGGCGAGCCGAGTCTAGAGTCCAGAATGGGAGGCTCGGGGAAACGCCATTATTACAGGACCAGAATATCAAAGAGATAGCATTAGAATTATGCTGTTTTGCTGTTTTGCTGATGGCTTCGCTCGCGATTTCTACTGTATTTTGACTATAACTGTCTTTTTGACTGCGTTTGTCAATATTTCCAATAATTTCTTATTGCACAGAGTGCTGTTGTTACTCAGGCAGATCGATGTTAGATCAATTGATCGATGTTAGATCGATGTTAGATTAGATCGATGTTAGATCAATTGATTAGATCAATTGATGATCCTTGGGTTACTTTGTCGGATCTTAAATTACTTCGACAAGATAATGCAGGTCTACGTAAAAATGGTCTGGGCTGGGGCGTAATATCTATCCTGTATATATTTTGTACCGCTGAATATGAATCTGACCTCAGAATTGGTCCATCAAATCACAATTTTGACTTGTCTTATATTACAATAATTACGAAATATCTTAAATATTGCGATGTTCAAAAAAAATTTAAAGCCATAACTATTCTTTAAGATTAACGTAATTATCACTTTATTTGCACTTTGGATATGTTTTCGAAATTCATAAATTGGTACCTATTTCTCCGTGACGGCACATGCACGGATGATTGAAAATTGATTTTAAAGAGGGTGATGAGTACCATACACAATATGATTTACAAAAAAAATTTAAATCATGATGCAATGGACCAATTCTGTGGTCAGATTCGTATTTAATGGCTCAAAATACAAATGACAGATATAATGAACTAAAGCGCGCAGAACAATTTTTTGTAAGTTTGTGTAATCAATGTATCTGAGATGCTTGGATATTTTTGCAATATCATATCACCCTAGCTTGTAAAACATTACTTACAGTTATTTATGGAGACAATTATATTGAACCAAGAAATCTGGGATTCTCAGACTTTCGCATTACTTGATTTAGAGGGTAACGTGTGTGTTACATATAACTATATGATTCCGTACGCGGTATCTCAACTTTACTAGCTGATGTTTAGAACTTTAAATTTTTTAATTATTTTCTAAGTACAAATAAAATTTAATAGGTTCATATTAAGAAGCTCAAATATAGCCTTACGTTCTGGATTCTGATGCAAATCTTTTAAAAAATTTGAAACCATCAAAATTTAAGCTCTGATAGAATATAGAAGTATATATACAGAAATGCAGATATATACCACTGGATAGAACATTAATTTCAATGTGATTAGATGCTAAAATGCGCAAATGAATAGAACTTTGTTCCCTTTTCCTACTCTCTATACAAATTCAGAGAGTTCTAAACACTAGGAGAAAGAAAGGCCGATTTTCTCGGTGCATCGACAAGCCACGAATCTCGATAGTTTTCTTTTATACATCTGACTGCAGCCATCAGAAATTCAGAGTCATCGCGCTTATTTCGGAGAACGAATTCTCTATCTTCCTCTCTCTTTTTCTTTCTCTTCTACTCTTTCACTCGTGCGCGCCACTCAGAGGCGGAGATATACACTATAGACACAGACTGGCGCTATTTCCGTCAGAGCACGCTTCTCATTCTCTTTCTCTTGCTTTCTTTCTCTCTCTCTCTCTCTCTCTCTCTCTCTCTCTCGCTCTCGCTCTCGCTCTCGCTCTCGCTCTGCATCTCCTTCTCTCCTCTCGCCCTGTCGCTCTGTCCCTGCCCCTACGTTGTATGAACACCTTCAAGTGATCCGCACGCTCAAAAGAGATGCGTTAGCCGTCGAAAGGAGCGAGTTAGAATGCAAGAATGAGTTATCCGCCATCATCTCGCTATTATGTCCCTACGTTACAAGTGCTTTCCGAAATAAGTACTGGACGAGTTAGCTCCCGTAGACTTGGATTGATTTGAAAGGGATGAAGCTTGCGAGTATGAAGAGCGTGTAGTTTTTGTATGCGATCCGATCCGACGATATACTGGCCAGCCACCGGTCGAGAACTACGAGATCGATTAAGTAGTTAAGATGCGTTGTGGTCAGACGCGCTGTTAACGTCTTTACCATTTTCCTCGGCGTCGATTATTAGTGTTTTAATGATCTTTCTGTCGCCTGTAACGTAATTATCACTCAAGATAAAGAATAAAGAAAAATTATGTTGTTAGTCAATGTGGTCGCGAATAATCATTTTCTTAACTATAACTATCAGTTGATATGCAGTATATTAACGTAATCATTAAAAGATTATTTAATAGTTTTTAATTTGATAAATCCATTTGAAGGTAAGTGGATGCGAGGAAATAATTAAGTCTACTGTACATAACAACCTATATACATCATTGGTCTTAAAAGCTACAGCCTTATATCTACAATTTCATAAAAAAAATTTCCCTTACAATCTCCCTTTTTAGGAATTGAAGGTAGTGCTAAATTTTTCATGACGCCTAACTCCCGGACTTGATTTTTCTTATTTCATTTATGCTGACAGAATTATTCAAGGAACTTTTACCATACTGCCTATGATCCATTTATACCTATTGATATTTTTTCATTGCCATTTCATTAATACACTGAAAAAAATGATTTTTAGAAGCAAGTAAAAAATTCAACTTGAATAAGTACCACTTGCAATGAAATAATTTCTGCTAGCGGTTAATGAACAGGGTTCCCTTCAAAATCCCGATGTTTTTCTTTCAAACATAAAATAATTTAGCTCCTAAAAATTAAAGTTTGACTCAACTATACAGAAGTCTGCAGCTAGATAAATTCCTCTATCTGTAAGAGGATCGAGATTTCATTCCATTTTTTATGGTCATCTCACGATCAGACGAAATTTTCTAATCATACACTGAGAAAAATGGATACTGCTCGCAAAAAGAAAAATCTGCTTGTGAGACATCCACGTACGGCAAGATAAAATGTACTTGAAGCTAGTAAGCGGGATCTCCTTTCTAAATTATGGTTTTCTTGTTTCTAGCAGAAAAAACTCTTCCTTCTAAACCAATATACGGCCGGCAAAAAGATTACGTACTTGCTGTAAAATGAAATCTGCTTAACGCAAGTAGATAAACTCTACAAGTGATATCCCCCGCTCGAATAAAAGAGCGTTTGTCTTTAAAATTAAATTTATTTTCTCAAAGACAAAATCTTTTTCCTGTAAGTAGATAAAGCTCATTCCATTAAACAGTAACTAATTTCTCTTCTAAAGAAAATTTAATTCCTTTCATAAGAACTTTATCAGGTGCAAAAAGATAATAGCCCCGAGTATTAATACTCTACACAAATCTTATAGAACATAAATTATTTGTATATATATGTTTAGACATAAGCGTTTGGAAACTAGCGCGGAATGTAGTAAGAACTTCGACTTTGTTTACATCGCGTAACATTGAAACTTACAGTACATATTTCCAAAATCTATAGATTTTATATTATATTATGTACAATAGAATTGCTCGCGTTGGCCTGATTTTCGCCACCAAACTGTGTAAGCG
>UELU01138572.1:0-56862 GCA_900490025.1 Megastigmus dorsalis | reverse complement strand
TAGCTGTCTTCGTAAAAGCTAGCTCTTTTTTTACATGATTTGTATATTTTATAAAGTTACGTCATTTTTCGATCACGAATCAATAAAAATGAAATAATGAAAATTAGGAATTGCAGCATTGTTTTAGCGAAGTAAATTTTCGAAAATCTCTGTTCAATAGTTTAGTCCAAGTCTACTGCAGATCAATATTAAAATTAACACGTTTTATTCCCAAGTATATAATTACTATTAAGTGGAAAAACAACGAGCGTCCTTAGTTTCTATATAGTATAATAAAACACGTCGTGTACATGGTTGAACATTTTGTTGGAGCGATGGCATTTTATAACGTGACAAAATAAGAAATGAGTGATTTTTAATTATGTCACGTGAATTGTACAACCTGATAATAGTGATAATAAATTTTCATCGGTTCTTTTAAAATGGCGTCTTTATTCTTTTATCTAATATATCCTTATTATAAAAAATTATCTTAAAGATTCATCGCTTCGATATACATATACATTGTTTATTACAAAATGTTTTAAACATTACAATTTTATAATATTTTCGCTTACAAAAATTAATCTATAAAATTTCAAAGCGTATAAGTATAATCAGTACAATGCAAAAATGCTTCGCTAAGGCATCTAGAACAATCATGCTATACACAATTGTTTGTGAATCATCAGCTGATATCAATGGCTGTCACAAGTTCTCGGATGTTTGCGTATTCTGGATCATTGCTAAAAATATCGATCAGTTCCTGAAACGTGGGTCGATCGGATGGAGAATAAGACCAGCATTTTTGCATCACTTGATATACATGGTCAGGACATTTTTCTGGCTGAGTGAGTCTCTCACCCTTTTCTACGAGATCTATTACCTTTATAAGGAGAAAAGAATTAATTAGCATGCAAAAATATAAATTAAGTAACTAAATCTTGTGCGAAATTTGAAAAAAGTTTTTAATTTATTACTTCAGTTGATTATTTTATCAGCTTAGGATTGTTTTATAATTTTTAATATTTTATACTTATTTTATGGTGTTGATACTATTTGAGTTGTCTAGACAGATTTGATTTATATACTTACTTCAGCACCGCGTCTATTTCCATATGGCTGTTCTCCATAAGAGAACATTTCCCACAATGTTATTCCATAGCTCCAAACATCGCTAGCATGTGAAAATGTACCAAAATTATAAGATTCAGGAGCGTACCTAAAATAAAATTAATTAGAATAAATAACATTGAAATAATGTAGCATTACAACATGCAAATACGAACCATTTTATTGGCCATTTTCCACCTGCTGTAGCCTTATAGTAATCGTTTGAGCCGAACGTTCTTGAAAGACCAAAATCGCTTATTTTAGCTTGATGTCTTGAGGCTAACAAAATATTTCTGGCTGCTAAATCTCGATGGACAAGTCTTATTTCTTCTAAATACTTCATACCTTAAAGTTTACAGAAAATATAAATTAGGATGTCGAGTAATTTTTGCTGCCAAATGTTCTATCATATTTACCGCAAGCAATTTGAGAAGCCCATATTTTAAGCTCATAATTGGGACTGATTCTATCAGGAAATTCTAAAAGATAAGCTAACATAGAGCCAAGAGATACCAATTCTTGTACCTAAAAGATTTAATTTTATCTTGAGTATAAATATAATATTAAATTGAGACATTTTTATATAATGAATACCATTAACAATGGTGGTCCTTCTGAAAATCCAATCAACTTGACAATACAATGATGGTCAAACGTCACCATTAATCGAGCTTCTCGTAAAAATTCTTCACGGGTAGCTATATTATGTGTATCCCGAAGCATTTTAATCGCAACAGGTTGAGGAATACCAAAAGATGAATCATAAATCCCTTCATAGACGGCTCCGAATTCTCCTTCTCCTAATACTTCTCCAAGAATTATATTTTCTCCGGGTATGAATACTATAAAAGAGCATTATGAAAGAACAGCTTTTCTTAAACCACCTCTTACAATTTTAACTTATAATATTTATTTGTTTGATATACACCTTGATTTACAGGCACAGGTTCATTATCATTTTCGATAATCGCAGGAACAGCACTATGAAGGTCGTTATCGTTATTCTGAATATTGGCACAATTATTATCTATTTGGTTTGAACTACTTGGATGTAAATATGTCGATTCTGGTGGATCGGGAAGACTTTTAGGAATTGAAAGTTTCTTTTTCCTGAGAGTGTCCTGTTAAAACAAATCACGTTAATATTATTATTTTGTCGTCTAAAAAAGAAAAACTTATGTTTAAAAATAAACGATGAATATTTACCCCGTTAAATATTGATGGAGGCATTTCAGGAATAGGAGGCTTAGGTATAGGAGCAATAGGATGAATTAGAGGTCCTGGAAGCCCATCTGGCATGCACCGATAATGTTCTATGACATGCTCCAATGAAGGGAGATATGGTCCATTATCGATAAATAGAAAATTTCTCTGAATTCACAATTAATAATGCTATAGTTACATATCAAATCATTTTTAAAAAATAATTAAAATGTTTTAAGTTTACCCGTTTTTGTATTTGAAAGTGGTAGGTTTGTTTATTGTACATGACTGTTAGTACACGAATACCATCGTGTCTTTCACTGAGACGAACTAAAAACGATCCATCAAGGTCTCCATTTTTATGTAGCAGATTGATGGCTTCCATCCTATCCAATGTTCCATGATACCAATCACCTAATTTTTCTTTTGTTGGCCTCTTATAATTACCTACAATACAAAATTATTAAATGAGAAACACTTTGAATTTAAAATACTGTAAAAATAATTATTTGAAAGAAAAAATGGTCTTACGCAAAATTTGTTCGCATTCTAAATGACCACTGCGCTTTGCAAGATCTGCTGGTACGTCATCTGCTAATGTTCTGGGATTTAAAGGTGCATTAGCAGACAACAATATCTGGATTACCTCTTGATGACCTCTGCTTGCTGCTTCATGTAATGGAACCATTCCTAATTTAAAAATAACATTATTTATTTTATATTCTATAAATTCATATAAATAATATATTTAAATTATTTTTTAACCTGTTTCTGTGTGTCGAGCTTGAATGTTTGCACCTCCAGCAATTAATATTTGTACAGTGTTTGGTAGATTACTTTGGCAAGCATACTAAAAATTATAGAGTAAAATATTAAATTATATAAAAATCAACTTAGTTATAAACATTTATACACATAAGCTTTAATGAAGCTCTTAAAAATTTCAAATAAAGTTGCAGCAAGTATCTAATGTAAGAATCATAAATACAAAATATGTTTCCAAATAATATTAAACATTCACTTAGTGCTAAGAGCAGGCTGGTTAGATTTTACCTGGTACACAATTATCCTAGTGATTTAAGCTTTTCAAAGAAACAGGAATAGTTTATTTATATTTTAATAGTTTAAAATAGTTGTTTACAATGCTTTTCAATATTGAACTTACATGTAAAGGGGTATATCCAGCAGTGTCTCTGCAATTGACACTGGCATTACTCTGAATGAGTTTAGTCAATATTTCATCTGCTCCATCTTTAGCAGCTAAATGGACCGCTGTTTGACCAAGTTGATTTTTAGCATCTAAACTTCTATAGCCACACTTTAAGAGTTCAGATACAATTGTATAATTTCCCTAAAAGCAATAAATGGTTTAAATTAGTTTCATATAAATTTTCCAATTAGTTTTTAAATATATAGAAATAGTCTCACTTGGTTTGTGGCTCTGTGCAATAAATTCATTCGTCCATGTCTTCGAGTATCATGTGGTGGTGGTAGGCCTTTATAAGGGACCCGCAGTATTGTTACAAGTCCACGGTTTTCTTCTTGATAATATTCTATAAGAGTATCTAAGCCATGTATAGTAGTTTCATCATCTAAAATGTTTAGAAGAGTGTTTTAATGTAAACTGTCATGAATTTAAGCAAACAAAGCTAGTTTAAAGAATTCTGTACCTATTGAAAAAAATGCATCTTCTCCATGCTTCCTAATTTGATAATGTACAACTTCACCATTGTACAATACCGAAAGAACATAATCTCCTAAGGATGAACTGCTTTGTCTCACAAGGAAAGTCCCATCCTCTTGATCATCTAAAACAGTAAATTGCATTAAATTATTTTCTCGACGTAGAAAGCACAGTTTAAATTCCTAATCATAAAAATATTCAAAATCACCTTCTTGGAGAATTTTTTCTGCGTCTTCTCTTGACAAATTTCCATGATACCAACAAACGTCGTCCTCGGTACCCATAGTGCAAAAGTTCTAGGCTATCAATACAATCACGTATGTCGAGATATAAGCGACTCTTACGAGTCCTTAAGCATCAATGGATCATGTGGCGATACTTGTGTTTTCCTCCAAAATCATTTTGAAGCACCATTATACTTGTAATCTTTCTGGAGCGTTTGTCATCACTGTCACCAGGTATCCACACACAAGTGCATCACTTGTCAGGTATGCGTAAACAGACGACGATTTCTGGAAGCTGTGTGCGCATGCGTTTCAACATGGACAGTCCTCATACTGCGGTAGTACCGCCAGTAGTTAATACCGGACACTGGACAGACAATATAGTTGATACGAATATACGATATATGTATATATATATATATATATACACTGAGAAACTATCGGAGTGTGGGCACTATAACCTCAACTGACAACTCACAAGTGACGGAGTGACCTGTGACAAAGCGTGAAGCGAGCTGCGAGAGAGCGCCACTAGCGGACCTGCAGTCCTGCACTCACCAACACAAAGCATAAGCCTGAAATCGAAGTTATGTGCTAGCAGATGCAATGCTCTTAATAGAGCAGATTAGCAGACCTACTCCGAGACTTTAAGACACTGGCAGCTCCTCTGCCGACTGCCAGTGAATAAACCAACAATCTAAATTACTTCCTGAGTTACTTATATCTATTTCATTCCTCCTTCTCTCAAACTTATACGCGGACCCGCACAAGTTACAATTACAACCCACAGGAGTGTACATGTTGATGATTCTATGCGAATACACTTCGACTCTACAATAGTGGCTATCGGTAAGAATGTTTGTGTTGATTTTAGCATTATTGAAGCTGAGTCAAAAGTTTGAATCCCAAGTACTTAGTTA
This sequence comes from Megastigmus dorsalis, assembly GCA_900490025.1. Taxonomy (NCBI): domain Eukaryota; kingdom Metazoa; phylum Arthropoda; class Insecta; order Hymenoptera; family Megastigmidae; genus Megastigmus; species Megastigmus dorsalis. The sequence goes on along the minus strand of UELU01138572.1, from coordinate 51,739 downwards.
TGCCTTATTTGCTTTGATGTAAAAATAGCTATTACTTTTTGTGTGCCAGTTATATTCTTTAAAATAACCTAGGTATTGAAATAATTATTTTATTATTAACTTTACATTCTATACCTTCCATGTTAATTTTCATGTTACCGCATAACCTAGAATATACGATTGAAAGCTAAACGGAGAATAAAAGAATAATTTATTATACTTTAATATTCAAAAGAGAAAATTTGATTCAAAATGAAAACTTCACCGCACCAAACATTAGTGAAAGCCGGTGATCGTGATGGGTGAGTTAATTTTACCATTTTAGTATGATTGTTAAAAAGTCTTGTCTACAATTATACAAAAAAATAAATTTAGACATTTAATTTATGGAATACCTGTAGGTATATCACGTACCTACTAATAATACAATAAATACATTGTTAACTTGTTACTGTAAAGAAGAAGTGAAACTAGCACTTGTTTTATATTTAGTGTTTAAAAACAAAATGTTTGTGATTTATTATTTTTTAAATTATTTACAGTTTGAAAGAATTATTAAGACGTAGACTGGTGGAATGCGGATGGAGGGATGAAGTCAAGCTTATTTGCAAGGAAATCATTAAGGAGAATGGTCAAGATATAACATATGATGCACTTCTGGCAATGGCTACTAGTAGAGCTAGAAGTAGAGTTCCAGATGTTGTGAAAAAGGAACTGCTACAGAAGATTAAGAATCAGCTTTTGGCACAAGAAGAGAAGCTCAAGTTGACGTGATATTTATCATTTAATTTAACTTTTTACATGGATTTTGAAATAAAAAAAATGCATTAATAATTATTTGCAAGTCATTAGTTTAATAAATAGAGGCTTACAAATTATTTTTCTTTTTATCACCAAGACTAGGAAGTTTCTTATGTATAGACAATGATATCATTAGATAAAAGATAAAAATGGTACAGTTAATAAAAAATCTTCATAAAATTTGATACAATGACTGTATAAAAAATATATCTGCCTTAAACCTAACAATGATGGATAAATTTATAAATAACAAAGTGATTAAAATTCATTAGTATTTACAAATTCACATTGAGTTATTATTATTTTGGTTACCTAAAAAATCTCTTAATCTACTCTAGTAGTTGATCTTACTAATAGTATATTATTTCGATAAAGATGAACTTGAAAAAGTATTGCTATGTCAATTAAAATCTGAAGTGCTCCACAAATTTCAAATTGAACAGGTGCATTTCGTTGTATGAAGTAACAAGTTTTGAATGTATCACCCAAGGTCCACATCGCCACCATTGCAATGCTAAAAAAAATATGTTTTTATTTTGTATTAAAATCAATTTACTTTATTTAAATATATAATTAATACAATACCTCATTCCTTCTGTAGACTTATTACAGAAATTTCTAACAAACTGTGGAAGACCCAACATTGCTTCTGTTAGTAAAGCAAATAATCCAATTAACTCCACAAATATTGGAACGTCTATCAAAAGATACATCACCACAGCTCCCACAAATGTAAAAAGTAGCATGAAGTCTATGTAAGACTGGAAGTCTGTCCATTTCCAAAAGAATTTAGAGTCGAAATCTATTTATATTCATAATATATCAAACAAAAAGAAAATCAAAACATAAATTTAATAAACTTATTAAATCAGAAAAATTTATAAATAAACTTAATCAGAATGTAAATTATTAAAATGACTGGAAATCAGTAAACTGAAACTTTTAAAATATAATTATTATCTCAAATGTAATATGGCAACAATGAAATACATACCTGTAAAAACTCTATCCTTTTGTTTTGTTATCTGGTGTTTATTTCGAATGTTAATACAAGCTTTTATCATGAATAACATAGTAGCTATCATTAGAATACTTTGAAGTAACAATGGTAATTCAAAATGCCTTCCAAACCTAAGAAGATATAAAATTATTAATCCAATGTCTTTTAATAATGAGTAATAAATAAGTGAAGGAAAAGTATAGTATTTACCAAAAGAGTATGCGCAAAGTATTTGCAATCAATAAAGCTAGACAAACGTAGAGAGAAAAGCCTTCTGTATCCTCTTTTCGTTTGATTTCTCTGTATTGTGGAATGAATGGTACAATACCTCCAAAAATCATAGCAGTAGAGGCTACCCACCCAACTACGTTTTCCATTGTCAACTCCTCATAAGTTTCTAGCATTTTGAAAGATTTAGAAACTATAAATAAAGGTGTTATTTATTCTTTATGGAAGTAGTTGTTGTTGTGCCTGTTCTGTGCCAAATAAATAAACGAAAAATACGCCATGTGATGCGAGGCACAATTTAGGTTATGTCATCAACAAGAACACTCATCATATTGGTTCAACTATGCTTAATTCTATCATGTTCCAGCGACCTTGGTGCTTTGAATGGATAAGCTATCGTCTTATCAATCTTCGTTTCGGTAAACACAATTCGCACTGTTTTTTGAAACTCATTCTCTGGATGTGATTTTGAGGTTTGTTTCTTGTCGTTGTTGCATTGTCCTCCGTTTATACTGCTGATTCATTACTACGCTTTTTTTCTTTTTTACTTGGATTAAATTTGAATACTTGGAGCGCTGCACTGGACAGAATGTTGGTATACTGGCATACTGCATTCGCCGTGTCGGGTCGGGCGTGTATAATATATAGCTATATAGCGAGTTATATACAGAGCTTCGAAGTCAATGTTGTTAACTGTCAGCTGATTCGAATCTGCTTTATGGGTAGAGTATTGAATTTGATTATACGTCTATACGATCTACTGTTGGTCTTATATCTCATTCTACATACTTACTACTGGTTCAGTACCCGGCTAACAAAATAATTCATAACTTTTAACCTAAGGTATTCGCGTATTTACATCCATGCCGTTTTAAAAACTTGTTATTTTTGCAATCTTTTATTATTAAACACAAGCTTAAGTAAGTTTTAACTTTTAAAAGTTTTGTATTTTATAAATTATTTATTCAAAATACCATTCTTATGCTTTAATAATTAATACTGCATTTTATATAAAATTGTGTATTTATATTGTTTTTTAAAGGATGGCAACATCTAGAGCATTAATTTATTTTACTCGTCGAAGACATTTACTACCCTGCACAGTGCCAATAACATCTACCAAGATTTCACATTTTCCATTTTGTGTGCCAAATGCATCTTACGCTGATCAAAAAACTTTATCCAAGACTGAACAAAGTGAATCCAGTAATCAGGTACAAGTTGGCTTTGCGGAAGTAGGTAAATTTTCATTTTATTGCACTATTTTATTTGTACGATCTCCACTATATTAATGATATTTTATTCAATTTTATTCTATGTTTTAGTCAAAGAAAATACAAAATCTGCTTGGTACATGTCTGTTATCATAGCTGGTATTGGAGTAACTTCTGTTATCTTTTATGCCATTTTCAGAGAATTGTTCTCTAGTAAAAGTCCAAACAATGTATATACAAAAGCATATGATAGATGTGCAAGTGATCCAAAGGTAATCGATGCTCTTGGACAACCCATAAAAGCTTATGGTAAAGAAACTCGAAGAGGTCGAAGAAACCATGTTAGGTACAAGAACAATGTTATAAAACAATCTATTATATCTTTCTGATGAATAAATAAAATTGAAATAAATAAGTATCTAAAAAATTTAATATTTTAGTCATACACTTTATGAAACGGATGGAGTTCAACGATTGCGAATGAAATTTTATATCCAAGGATCACGCAAACGAGGCACTGTTAATTTAGAAATGCAAGAAGTGAGTTTACCCTAAATTTATTACCACAAATTTTTAAGTATTTGTTCTAAGAATACAGTTGTATTTATAAATGATATTTTACAGGATTCTAATGGAAATTGGATGTATAGGTACCTGTTCATTCAGTTAAAAGATATATCTCGAAGCGTAATTATCTTAGAAGACAATAGAGAGACTGAAAAAATTATTTATAAAACTACACAAGAACTAGAGGAGCTTAATCCATCTGGATATAAGTTATAAATATATTACATAAAATTTTGTTAATTCTTTCTTTTAGAAAATGATGCTTGTAAAGTATCAGTCTGTTTAGATTCAAATTTATTTAAATACAAAGAATCGATAAAATATTTCTTGAAGACAGCTTTTTCAATAAAACAAGTAACAGTTTATTAATAAGACACCAATGACTGAAGTCCTTTTTATCAATTTAGTAAAAAACAATATTAAAGTAAATGTTAAAATTGAATAATAATTCAATTTACTTCTTTAATGGCAAGTAGGTAGTAGGATTTTTTTCATCCCGTATTTTAATACCTTATTTGAAAAGAATTAGGTTGTATTTTTTCTTGTTTCATTTATTAAAAGATTGGATAAAATCAAATAAATTAATTTGATAATTTGTCGAAATGATGCCACGCCGTACTAAGGTATATCTATATATATATATATTAAAACATATAAACTTTTATAACTTCTTAGAAGCATCTATAATTTTTGAAATTATTTCTTAAAAAAAATAAAAAAATATGTCCTAATTATTTTTTTGATTCTGTGCCTATTACAGATAAAAACAATTAATTTTATTCTCCAGTGTACCCTCCTGTTACACCTTTGATAGTACTATCTACTTACTATAAATAAATAAATACTACCTATATCATTACTTAAAGTAATTCTTTAGAACATAAAGTGTTTATACATTTCTTAAACTATTATATTTATATTATTTTTGCAAGAGATCGTACCTGTACTAATATATAATATTAAGCTATATATAATCTCTTGAAAATGTGAAAGCTCCTCCAGATCTTTTTTAAATGTGGAAGAGTTTTCACATTTTCAAAGGAGGATGCCAACGGGTGCCCTGGATAAATATCTATGTAAATTTAAAGTTATGTAAATTTAAAGATCCCTATGTTTGCTCGTGTACAAGAGGAGAAACATTTTAAAAAAAATTTTTGTACTTTTCACCACTAATTGTCGCATGAAATCTTGATTTTTCCACTTACTACTTGAGTAAGCTTCACCCTTATTTTCAGCACTTTCAATTATCTCCACTTTTCCCCATTTTAATTTTTTCATATTTTGACAAGTTCTAAGCGTAAATACGGCTTTGCGTTCCATTCTTACTACGTCTTCATTGGCATCTTCCTTTAAAGTATTATATGAAAGGTCACTAATCTAAATAAATCCAAATCAATATAATCTTAAATAAATAAATAAATAAATAAAATAAATAGTCTACAATAACAAAATATTTTTTATTTATGTATGATGTTTGAAGAGATAAATTTCTTTTAAAGTTATGATATTGAATTTATTTTGATATGTAAATATGTTTAAAACATTAATATAAAAGATTCTTATAGGAAATTTTTATCTTGTTTATAATTACTCGAAAAAGGAACAAGTATAAGTTTGCACTAGATATTTCTCATGTTGTAAAAGAACTTGTTTTCACTTGTTAGAAATATGAAAAAAAAAAAGAAAAAAAAAACACTTCACTATTCGTAATGAATGCTTCTTCTGTTTGTCTTGCTGGGTACATAATGCTGTCAGTAATTAGAAGCTACATGGATTTATAATTTCACTATATGAAGTGACTTTGCACTGAGTCATACATCAAGCTTGCTCAATTTGCTCTGACCTTAGTGGTATGTGGAGAACCGAAACTAAGGCAACTGTTCAAAGGTCAAGTTGAACTAGTCGACGCACCCGTGATGTGAAATGAAAAATGAAGCAAAGAATATTAGGCTAATTTTTAATTACATTGATTACCAAGTTGACGCTAATATGTATATATGTACGTGGATGCGTATAATATCTGACTAAAAACTGAAGATTTGTAATTTACTGATAAAATCCTTTTTGTCTTCTGATTAACCATGTTGTAAGCCCATTCGAGACATTTACACGAAACTAAATGCTAATAACTTTTATTCTGACAATTGTTAGACTTTTTCAATTTTGATTACTTCAAACACTAGAAAATTTCAAAAATAAAAAAAGAAATATTTTTATTTTCATGTTCTAATGTGTTAGAATATTTGGGAAAGTATAACTGAGAAGATACCTATGTCAACTACTCTTACTCTCAGTTGAACTCTTTCGACACCGAATCATAATCAAATGAATTAGACATGATTGTCGCCGATGCTTAGGATACATTCTTTCCTTGGTATGCCGAATATTACCGTTTTTTATGAAAATTGATATTAATCGGAATCTAATTGACACGTACTATTATATATATATATATATATATATATATACCATCATATAATTTGCTCGAATGTCATACCTATGTAATACATTTTCAGTGATATTGAATACATCAAAAATGTTTTAAAGTTTATTTTTCAAATTATATTTGTTCAGTGTCAACATCCTCTATGAAAATTCTTTGAAACGATTAGTTCTTTGTAAATCTTTGAAGTGATGGTATATTAGCTTACGATGTGTATAATTGCAAATAAAATAATCTTCAAAATTAAAGTACTCTGCGCATTAGACGGAGAAATTTGATTTTAACACAAAATTTTCACAGCAGAGCTTTTATATGCAGTGGAACATTATTTACTTTTCTCCAATTTTAGCAGTCTACACTTTTAGAAGCTTAAAAGCGCACCACTCTCTATATCTAGTGCACATCACTTCCTCGACGCATCTATATTCAATAATAACTTTTCAAATATAGTCCATCAATAAATTTTTCGTCCTTAAATTATCGAAGGAAAATAAAAAAAAAACGATCGTCCCAAAATCTCTTTCAAATCAATTTCAAAGTATCATCAGTTTCCCCGTAATCATGAAAACGTCATCACGGCCCCCCTAACACGCCTCAGCGCTCTCGTCAATTGAGAAAAGAGGAGAAGAAAAAAAAAATCGGTTATATGGGGATTTTTAATTGCACTCGCGCTTCTCGCACTGTGTCTCACCCACACATACACACACCCACTCACACGCGTACATATATACGCAGCAGCAGCAGCAGCAGCAGCAGCAGCAGCAGCAGCAATAGCAAAACGTCAGAGTTGCGCCAAATAAGATGCTGGGCGGGCACACAACAGCCTACGGCTTAACGGCGGGAGTTTTTCCCGTGCAGTCGCGTGTGCGCACGAGTACCGATACACATCGTTAGCCTGTGCGCGCGGGTCAAACTCTTCCACCGGCAAGTTTCGAGTGCCGCCTCATCCACCGATACAACGCTGCGATCTCCCGGATAACACAGCTCAAACGTACTTATCGTAATACAATCGGAGACATGTGCGTTACACTTTACATTTCGGTTGCGCGTAGTTAGGAAACGCTTGTATTGTGGAATAGCGCGCTATAACTCGAAGATGAAAAGATCGCTGGGCGCGAGCGATACGGGAAAATTCGATAAGAGCCGTGTCGTGGATCGGAAACGCGTCGTAATATAAGCGGTCGATCAGCTCGGCTGGTTTTTCTTTTTTAGTCTTCGCTGCAGTGATTGATTCGAAGAGGATAACATGGGCAATTGTTGTTGTTCCTTGTGCTCGAAGTTGAAGGGATTGTTTAAGAAGGGGCCTCGCGAGGGTAACGTCGTGCCGCTTTGCACGAAACCGGAGTGCCTGCCGAAGCCACCGGTCGTGACTATTTATGGTGAGTTGTTAAGTATGGCTGTTTTTCTATGTAAAATAAATGCTGATGCAAGCTGTTGGAAAACAGCGAGAAATTGGGTTGAGCTCAGCTGATTGAAGAAACTCCTTACTTCTGCGTGAACATTCCTAATAATAATCCCTGCTCTCATTATCTACTGCATGATATTTCCTTAAAAGAATGTGTTAAATATAGTATATGATCATTTTTAGTAAATAAATATATGTAGAGTTAAATAAATTATTTAGTATATATTTGAACATGACAAATATTAGATTTTTTTTTCACGGTAGATAATATATTTCTTCGCAATAACGCAATAGCAGTGAAACTATAACTGAACTCGACTCGATCTCTAAATTATTACCTAATGCATTCGATTAAATTTTACTACTCAAACAAAATATAAGTGATTAATTATTTTGGATGTAGTTTTTATCAAACCCTGATATCTGTCATGTTCCAGCTTTAATAGGAAAACGCACTTAACTTCGCTAATGACAATCGATTTCCATAATCACAATCAACAGAATTAATATGCTAGAAAACAGGAGTCATACATACCGAGTATACGTATAGTACAAGCCGATTGGAACTATCTTTCTCGCGATCGAATAATCGATCTATTTTCCAATGACGCGAAAAATCACAAGCATTGCGTACCTTTACCCGCTACAGCGAAACTGTAAAATACAAGTGTCACTCCCTTAATAATTGCGGCGATTATAAACCGCCAAGGTAAATGTAAATAAGATATATAAAAACTCGCGGTATGGTGTAACGACTCGGTTTTCCATTACGGTCCCTTTGGTGTAGCGCGCGCACACACGTGCATATATACTACATATAATAATAAATGTATAGTCGCCAATAATTGCCGGCCACTTTTCAACTCGTTCGATGCGCGTTACGCTTCATTATACACCACACACACACACATAACTATTTCAAAGAAAAAACAGAGTAGCGAGCATATAGGTATAATCGTCAATTTTAGTGGAACTATGCTGATGCCTTCCGAGAGCAGTCGAGTGCTTTTAATTGTTTGTTTGTTGTTAGTATGGGAGTAAAATAAAAGTCGTAAAGCGCCGTTTTCAAGGGTAACAGGAATGCCGCATAATTTAATATAAATGTTTGCAATTGTTTCGTTTACTTTTTTATGGGGACAGGGTAATTCGATGGTTTATTATAGTAAAATTTTTTGTATATACATAAGATGTTTTCATTTTACTTTATAAGCTTCTATAGGATTAGCCAATAATGTGTATATGTATGCTAGTAAAGTTTTACATAATATACGAAGTCGGCACGTTTTACTCGCACATGCGGGAACAGTTTTATCGATGCGTTGATAAGGTAAATCGGTTCCACTCGCTGCCTATTAATATTTACTTCGGCTTTCGTGTAAAACATTACACGCGTATACCGCAATCACTCAACACGTGGCTAATTGATGAATGGGAAGCTTCGCGAGCTTCGCCTTCAATTCAAAGATTGCGAACCGCAGCTCGCACGAATATGCGCATCAGGACTTTTAGGCTATAATTAAGTTGCCTGGTATAAAGTGCATTTTACTAGGCCGATATAAAAGAGAGGTATTTTAATGAAAAGCTGTGATTCTCGCACTGTTAACGCGGTACTTGAGAATTTATTCGGTTACGCGTTCGTGAAATAGAAATTTCAAGATTCTCGAGCCGCCCCCACCCCCCGGAAAAGTTTATAAAACTTATTGCGTTTGGCCGAGAATAGAATAAGTGGCTCTCGGTGCCGATGATACGAGAAGCCCCTTGGCCAACATTCTGGAAATAGGCTCACTGTGTTTTCCTTTGGAAACAAAACACGTACGAGGGGCGTTCGAAAATAAAGTGAAATTATTCGATTACAATGTTTCGTACCGTTATAATAACCTACTATCTCTTTTTTTTTCTTTTAGCGCGCGCGATCGTAAAGCTATTAATAAAAGATTCTTCTAGGAAGACCCGAAGCTTTTCATTAGACTATTTATAACAAAGATTAATATTTGCCAAAAAGGTATTCACTGTCAGAGGATTAATTATAAGAACAGCTCATACTTTTTTGATTTCGCGTCTTGGAATAAATTGCTTTATGCCATTTGAATAATGGCGAAGTGAAAATCGAACGACAACAAATTTTCAACGAGAACACATTATAAACTATGAATCATAATTACGACCTATCTTTATTCTTAAGGAATACAAAAATTATTAAGGCACAACAAAAGCAATTTCGCGCAAACACCGCACCTATACGAGTATTACCATATGTCTAGTATATACGCGACAGCCGTACTCCATAAAAGGCTAAATATATCCCAACATATAAGAGCCATGCATATTCAAAGTAAAAAAAAAAGGAGAAGAAAAAAATAATTTCACGACGGTATAAAAAAAGGTATATATAGAAAGAGGGATGCTACGAATCAAAAGCGCTGCTCATACATAACAGAAGCGAGCTTCCGCGGCGGCGTCGAGTCGTGGTGGCACTGGAGGACCTTGACTCCGTTGAGAAGGCGCAGCGTCAGCGATGCACGACCATATACTTACACTCGCTTCTTTTTCTCTACGGCTGCTGCTGCTGCTCCGTGCACGCGTCTACTATAGTATATTTATAAACCTTCGTCGGTCTATGTCTGTGAATGAAAGTGCAATTGCTCAATAATAGGTGGTCCAACTGGATGATATCATAGGCTGCGCGTTGGCTCCGAGTCAAGATCTATGGTAGCGTACGAAATCGAATCAATCGAAAACGAGAGGCGCGGATTCAATTTAATGGGCCATTGTGCCGCGATGAGGCGAGAATGCCAAAATATTTTTGCTTGGCGAGGTAATGGGTTTTGGTCCGCGCGCCACTTCCTATTTGCAACAACGATCAAGGATATTTTAGAGGATGTCCGTATGCGTGAAGAGTGCGAAATGAAAACTTGTGATAGTTGGGTTGAAAAAATTTATTTGCAAAGTGTGATTGTTCAATATTCATGCTTAAAACTATTGAATTTTAAAATAATTTATTCCATAACTGGATTGAATAATTTGTTGGTCTGTCATGCACTGGAAACCCCACACGTGCTCACCGAAGGAGTGAGATTTTCACTGAGGTCAATTACGAGTCGAGAAAAATAAATGCTGAAATAATGAAATTATGCGTATAGGAGCGCAATATTTTATTATTTAATTATTGAGTTCTGGAATCGCGGCGTTAATACGACGCGATAAACGCATGCCACTTTGCCGTGTTTTATGGAAGGCTTTTTTATAGTTTTACCGGGCGTCTGTTATACTTTGACGACTTGGATGACAAGATTTATTACCTGACAGCCAGTTTATTAAGACATTTACATGAAATTTTTCCCAGCATCATTGTAAATAGTATTAGGATCAAAAATTTTTGCTCCTAGTTAAAATTTATTTATTCATCGGTGTTGTTATACAAAACTATATTTTCCAGCTTTGTAAAAGAACTTTTATGGAAATAAATAGAAATAAATCTTCAAGAAGCAAAGAGTTGTAATGTACGACACTAATTACCTGTAATGACTTACATTGCAGTGTTAATATTTACGTGTCTAGATACAAAGTAGTTCCATTAAAAGGAAATTATGTAAAGTGCGGCACAAGTCGCGCGGCAGTAATTTAAAGATAAATTTTATAAAAAAAAAAAATAGAGTTTATATAATTGCAGAGAATTTAATAATGGCAGTATACAAATAAATCGTGGGTGTGATTACTGCTTGGCGTAATTTACATCGTATATATTTCAGATTTAATGGGTGAAAAAGTAGGGCTACATATATTACTGATTCGCTCAATTACGATACACCATAGCCTAAGAAAATTCGTTACAGCGGAATCAAGATCAATTATTCCTAATTGTGATCTCGTAATGTTATAGCCGCACCATTATTATGGAATACAAAGTTGGCTTCTACAAATAAATAAAGGCTGTGCATTTCCATAAATAGTGTGGTGTGCAATTAGTAATTCGTTCGAATGTTCGGAGAAGTAATATGTTGAGTCATTGAATATCAAGTTGAAATGAAGACATCGTAAGATAAACTACATATTACACTTTTAATTTCGAGGCTTACCATATTATTATTTAAATTGATGATTGATTCTTTTATTTTTGCATTTTGTTCATTTTAAAAGAACCCACATGAATAATGATACAGTAAATCACAAAGTGAGAATGAAAAAGTAACTTAAATGTGCTAAAAATATTAATTTGCTTTATTATTTAATTACATAGCAATGATTAAAACGACTTACATTTAAATAGTTATTAATCATCGCTATACACAGGAACCAGCAATAACGATTCATAACACGAAACCTAAAATTGTCATAATAATTTTCTAGAAAAAATACATCATAATTTCTATGAATGCGATGGTTCTATTTTATGATGAATCGGTATGTATAGGAAGTGCGTGAATAATGTCGTTTAAACGTTATCTGAAAAATGATTTAGATATGCCGAAATGAATGCATTCGTATGCTAAACGAACGTTCGAACATTACTATTTAAATTTAAAATTCTTTTTTCTCAGTCGCTTTGAAAAAGTAACACCCAACTCGCATAATCGCATAAACACACGACTTGAAAATAATTATTTTTTATAAATATATAGTTTTTATAGTATAATAGTAAGCTTATTTTAATTTATAATATGTTCAATAAGTTTATACGATATCACAGTAAAATCTTTCGAAACAAAGGAATTATAATATTTCACCTTTATAGATTCCACTTATGAATATTTAAGATAAATAAATATTTAAATACAACCGGTACTGTTTTCTATTTTGAACGATACTTATCATTTACTTTTGCACGCGAATATTAAAATTTCCGTATATCATAAACAAAAATTTATAAAATCGATTTCGAAGTCACGATCCAAGTCGCGACAGCATATAAGTACCATCACGACTCACCTACTGAATTCCCATTTGCGCGCTTTCAGTCACATCCTCCTATTCATCTTCAAATCCACGAACTCCAAATGCACGCAACATTCGCTCATTCTTATTTTTCGCGTATGACTGATAGCTGACATACGAAAAAAAAAAAGGAAAAAAACCCTGCGCACGCCAAACGGGTCTTTGGCGATCAGTCGTTAATCTTCGAATAGCTGGAAAGCAGCGCATGGAAGGGAAAAAAGAAGTGAGTTTATTCCAAAGCATTCGTCTTTGCGGCGAATGATTTAATCCTCTCGGCCACGCGCTAAGCCTACAGAACTATAAACTCCTCTCCCACTCGCGACACTCGCGACGATGCACGCATGACCCATACGGCAGAAACCATGTATGGTACCATCAGCTGAGAGCCGAGAGCCTTGAGCCGCCGATGCTCGTACGCTCTTTCTCTCTATACTGTGCACGAACTCTCGACTATACTCGCTTAACTCTCCTCCTCTACTCGCGCGATTGTCGCCACGACGCGACCGAAGAACAACGAGAGAGAGAGAAGGAAAAAAAGGTGGTGGGTAGAAGTGCAGCGCTCAGGTTTTTCCGAGCTGCACGCGAAATAAGGGATCGGGACGTACCGAGAGTCTATTGAAAAGCCGAGTCGAGTTTGCGCCGCGACGCAGTGCAGCCGCGTTTCTCGCGCCAGAGCTTTTCTAATCGCCCGCCAATATTCGAATAGATTCGAGTGCCGCTGCTTGCTCCTGCTCCTTTTTCGTGTTTGTGCGTGTGTGTGAGCGCGCGTGTGCGCGACCTTGGCCGAGGATGTTTTACAGATTCTACGATCGGTATCGGGTGTTCAACGATCGTAGGCGGAAGCCTTTCCCCTACAGATTCTACTGTGAGTTTCGATATATATATATACGGTTTATTTTTTCAGTTTCTTTTTGCGCAGATTCGTTCTCTCGAGGCTAGTTGCTAATTTTTTTAAGTCCTCCTTTTGCTTTATCAGTGATACATTGTGTAAGAGGTGATGCGGAGCTGGATTAGCGGAGAAAATTCTTCGATGCGCTGGTGCGCATTTATACGGCCGTGATATCTGTATAAAGAGTTCTATTTTAGTGTCGATTTTTATCGCGCGATTTGAGGAGGATCGCATTTGAATGTATTAAAATGTTAATTTCATTCAGATCCGATCGTTGTCCATTACTTAGGAGATTGATGTTTAATCGGTTTTAAATGGTTGGTCGAGACTTTAGTAGAGCCGCGGATTTTTTCTTTATTCTCTTTATCGCAAAGTGCATTAACGGTCGATTGTTTAAATTGCTCGCTAACTCCTTTATGTGGAGCTTTTATACTTCACAGAAACTATCGACGTTCGATCGTCGTGATTTTTCGTGCCGCAGAGTAAATTGAAAGATTAAAATTTTAGTTTCGCCTATGCAGTATGTATTTTTTTTTGTTTTTTAATGCACATTAACATTTAATGGACGCAGGTTCACGAGATTCCCAATGCGAGGTACAAAAATAGTTTATCTTTCCGCATCATTGCAATATACATTTTCTTAGTCAGCGAGGTATTTCCTGAATAATTTATTCCTACAGCGGTACATTGCGCAAAAGATATAAATGCTCAAAAATGCTTCTAAATCGTTCATTCAATCAGAAATGTTCTATCAGTGTAAATGTTTCAATGCTTTTATACACTTGTGGTTTTTTTTTTCTTTTGTAAAATCGTGTTAAAATACATTTTGTTTTCACAAATTTTTTATCTCTTTTTCTGTGCAGTTATTGTGTAATAGTATTAGCCAAATTAACATACACCACTAGTGCCAGTGAAAAAAATTTAAATAAAAACTGCGCGATGTTTACTTTGAATCAGAATCAGTTTTTAACACATTATTCTTCCATAAAGCGTCGAAGTTCATGAAATACTGCATTAAAAATTTGTTCGCCAATCAAATCGAATAACGCTTTACATTCTAATTTCTATCAGTTTCCAAATAGTATAGGACTCATTGCAAACATTAAAAAGACCACTAATTCCAGGGGAGAACTACAGTCGCTCGGTGTTGACGGTCGTACACGTGGACTTCTGCGTGGACGACAATGGGGACGACCATAGGACCTCGCGCTACGAGCTGATGAACCGCGAGGAGGGCAAGGCACTGCTGGTGATACGTCGGGGTCAGCCGTTCGTCGTAGATCTGAATCTGTCGCGCAACTACGATCCGGCGATCGATGGCATGTCCATCGTTTTTACCCTCGAGGGTGTCGAGAGGCCCCAATACGGACACGGCACTCTCGTCGTTTCACCGGTACTGCATCCCGGCGAGGTGTCGGATGGCGCCTGGCAGACCGTCGTCGAGGCTTACGCTGAGAATTCACTCAGGATCAAGGTATGCGACCGAGTGCAGCATTTCAATGCTGTGCAAAAGCGTAAAGGAGAAATTGAAATTTCTGATAACGATTAGAAAATGTTAATGAATACTTTAATTGCTACACCTGTCCGAAATATTTATTTCTTCATAATATAGTATTGCGGGAATTAATCCAAAGATTTGCCATTGCGGGAGTAAATGTCGGGAGAATGCTATTTCGTCTTTACATTAATGGTAAATACGCGCATTGTTCGGTATATCCTTTGACAAGCCGAAGAATTTATGAAAATAGCTTGAATAAGGAGAGTCGATAAATTAATCTATTTTAATATAGTTTGCCGGGTAACACGCGGATGCGAACGTTCCATGGGTAAACAATGCGCCCTGAGTCATCATTGATTCATCTCACCTTGCAATCGCTTAAAAGCCAATATATATGCACCTGAACTTATTTAATTCAATCGGCTCGTATACACTCGTATAAAAATCATTTGAAATATTTCACGTCTAACGTATAGTACGTGCATTACAAGCGGCACAACCGTGTGCATTCATGACTTTAAGGTTACCCCGGCTGCGGATGCTATTATTGGAAAGTGGAAGATGGACATCGATACGAAAAGAAGGGACTCGGAAGGCGCTGTCAGTTTCTCCGTAGACAAACCGTTCTACGTGCTATTCAATCCTTGGTGTCGAGGTAAAGTTATGAATAGAATATAACCCGGCTCTGGCGTATATTAATAACGATACATACCCGAGTGGCAATATTCCCAATTGTCATTCGTATAGGAATGTCCCAGAGTTTTGATTCCGTTAAAATATCGCACTGCGATTGATTAATCTCGATATTGTTGTTTTGCAAAAGATAAAACCCTGTTACAAGTGTCGATGTGTAAGCTTACAGCTTACAACCAATTTGAATATTCGCGGTTGAACAAAGAAACGAATCGAGGATGCATGACATAGGAGAGGACAATTTCGCTTGCATTATCATAAACCGATCGTTACATTGTCGTGCAAACAAATGCTTCGTCTCACTAGCTCATCGTACGCTGGCAATATAAGTGTGTCGTGCGGCTTGTCTCACCTCCAGAAATAAAATTATTGCTAAGACTCTGCACCACCGCCGTCGCCGAGTGCGCCTCTCCTTGTATATATATGCATCATTCTAAATGTAGATCATTCGAGTTATCTATAACGGAAGCACGTCTCTGGCATTATTATGCAAATCAAGTGCACGATAAAACAATGCACCGCTCGATATTGAATTAATCTTTCCACGATCGTATCGCGAAGAAAAATCGATATGCGATTGGTCTGGATGATCGACATCATCGATGATTGTACATATTGTTATATATATATATTCCGATTTGTCCAGATGACGTGGTCTACATGGGAAACGAATCCGAACGCCAGGAGTACGTGTTGGCCGATACAGGATTGGTTTGGCGCGGTACGAGCAATCGCATGAGACCGACCGTATGGAAGTATGCGCAATTCGAACGTGACATATTGGATTGTGCCCTGCACATGATGGTGAACGTTGGTAGAGTTCGAGTATCCGGCCGCAACGATCCCGTCGTCATATCCCGCGTCTTGTCAGCTGCTGTGAGTTTTCAAATAACGCTCTATTTTATCATTGATATATGACACCGCCCAGTAAAACTCGCGATAAATATAACGCGATGCCAAATGAACCATTAAAGATTATTATTGTAACGCATGGTTTTAGAAGTAGGCAAAATAATTCGCATACACGTTGGCAATCTATAATTAGCCCTTCCGACCAAAAATTATTATACATCTCCGAACGATCCAATTAAAACGCTGTACGAATACTTAGTTTACGATACCATTAAAAAACCCCAAAACTTGCGTGCTAAAGCAAATTGAAATGGTAAACTCGAGCCTATTTGGAGCGTCGTTACAATTGTGAAAAACGCGCAATGTAAGAGTCGTGTGGGATCTGTCGTTTCGAAAGGTTAACTCGCCGGACGACTACGGAGTCGTGATGGGCAACTGGTCGGAAGATTTCGGCGGCGGCACACCACCTTCCCAATGGATAGGCTCGCAAAAGATCCTCCAACAGTATTACAAAACGAAGAAGCCGGTGAAATACGGCCAGTGCTGGGTATTCGCGGGTGTACTCGCAACGGTTTGCCGAACCCTCGGCTTACCTTGTCGCATCATCACCTGCTACTCGAGCGCCCACGACACGCAGAACAGCCTCACCGTCGATTACTTCGTCGACGAGGATGGAAAGATCATGGAGGAGCTCAACAGCGATTCAATATGGTATATATATATGCCGCTTGTTAGCGTCCGGGGTCCATACTGTGCGATTGGCTTGTAATCGAATTGTACGCTGCTCGGCAGGAACTTTCACGTCTGGAACGAGGTGTGGATGAAGAGATTGGACCTGACGGCCGATTGCCACGGCTGGCAGGTGATCGACTCGACGCCCCAGGAGTTGAGCGAGGACGCTTATCGCTGCGGTCCCGCCTCGGTCGCGGCCGTCAAGAGGGCCGAGGTACACCGGCCCTACGACAATAACTTCGTCTTCGCCGAAGTCAATGCGGACAAAGTCTTCTGGAGATACAACGGACCCATACAGCCCTTGAAACTCATGCGTAAGGACATTCACGGGTGAGCTATATACTTATCTTTGCAAATATGCGCGAATGAGTGATAGATGTATTTGGGATGCGTAATTGCGTGTATCACTGCAGAGTTGGCCAGAATATCAGTACGAAGGCTGTGGGCAGATGGGAACGCGAGGACATAACGCACACCTACAAGTATCCGGAAAGTGAGTATATAATAAAGGCGTCGATATTTCGATCGCGTTGAAAGAAAACGGGCGCGGAGAGATTGCGACGGCGCCTGACTGAATGCTCGCTCGCCGTGACTTTTGTGCTTCAGAGTCGGAGGAGGAACGGGCTGCCATGCTGAAGGCGCTGCGCCAGAGCGAGTCCCTGTTCAGTCGCTACTATCTCAACGAGGAGTTCAACGACATCATGTTCGATTTCGAGCTCAGGGATGACATCGTCATTGGTCAGCCTTTCAGGTGAACCTCCGCCACTCGGTCCATCTCGACCTTTCTTAATCTCTAATATTTTTCTCATTAAAGTACACTGCGCACGTTGGATCGACGATCGGAATACCTAAGTGAGATTTCATTTAAAGCTGCATTTTCAAACTTGACTTTTCAGCATCGTGCTGGCGATAAAGAATCACAGCTACGCGCAGACGTATCAAGTCGCGGTGATATTGCGGGTGGAGGCGGTTACGTACACCGGCCGCGTGGGTGATCCGATCAAGAGATCGGACAACGAGCGTTACATAAAGCCTGCCTCGGTGGACGAGGTGCTGCTCGAGGTCTCTTGGGAGGAGTACGGACCGCGACTGCTCGACCAGTGCGCCTTCCAGATCTCCTGTCTCGCTACCGTCAAGGACACCAATTTCGAGTACTTCGCTCAGGACGATTTTCGAGTACGGAAGCCCGACATCAAGATCGAGGTAATCAATCTTTCTTATACGCGTAGATATTACTGTTTACGCGCTTATACGAGTTTGTGGTTTTTTTGAATTTTAGTTGGATAACGATCCAGTGGTGGGTGAGGTATTGGAGGCTACGGCAAGATTTACGAATCCATTGCCGATCGCTCTGAAACGCGGCAAATTCTTGATAGACGGTCCGGGCTTGAAGGAACAGCTGAAGCTCAAGCTATCGGAGAACGTGGAAGTGGGGGGCGAGGCTGTTTGTCGATTTTCCATGACACCGGAGTTCGAGGGCAGAGCCACGATCGCCGCTAAATTCTACTCGAAAGAACTGGACGACGTGGACGGCTTCATCAATTTCATGGTGAAGCAGATGCCTTACGAGAGCAGAGAATAATAACTAGTCCGTGAACGATATATACATATATAAATGACGTGAATACAATAGTATACATATAGGGTTCGTACTTACATGCTGCCAAAATTTCAATTTATTATTACATTATATAGTATTATATCTCTATTTTGTTTGTTTAGCGAGAATTTTATTGCGTTTGTATTTATTATCGAGTATTTTTGTACGTTAATTTATATGTGCTGTATAGTTAAGTGTTGAGCTGTGGGCTTGTGGAATGTGAATGTTGATGCGATCGATGAGTAGGGTTATAAAATAAAAGCCAGCTCAATGCGGGCTATACCTGACCGGAGAATTGTTTTATAACGCGAATGTCCGTTTGAATAGCTTCTATTCTTGATAGGTGGCATTTATATATGACACCATCGATGACTGGCGAATTTAACCACGTTTGTTGGATTATATAATTGGATCTTTAGCGTTGCTTTAAGCTTACCAAAAATGTATTCTATGCGCATTACAAAGAAAGTGTTGTAAATTATGTAAAAAATTGAAAATTTTTTATGTTCGATACGTGTAAACTACGTTTTGGAATTACGTATTTCTGAGAATATGAAGCTGCAAGTTTTTATGGATTCAGTCAATTTATTATAGCCGCAAATAACTGTTTTGCTCGCGTCAGACAGATGGGATAGAATAGTAAAAGAGGCAGCGTATAATTGAGAATTAATGATTATAGCGCAATTTATATTTTGCAATGTTCAAATGAAAGAAAAAATGTTACCTTTTTTTTTAATTGAGTTCAAAAAGTTAATATTTTATTTTATGCTTTAAATGTTTCAGTACATTCTGCTCTCTATTACTGGTGTGATTCGTAAAAAAATAAAGTATGTTTATAACGAATCTCTTGAAGCATTTCAAAAGTATTTTTTATACTTGAAGAAAAAAAGAATACAGAGTAATATAAACTAATTAACACATCAGAAGAGGTTTTAACTTATTGAAACATGGCTATTATATATCAACACAGTAAAGCAATAACATAACTTTCCGACACAATTCCTTTCATTCTCCATCGATATACAAATCACATTACCAATTGCAAAACGTACCGTCAACATTTATTCAAAATAAATCGTTGCCGCATAGCTAATTATATACGCGTCGTCACTATTGTACAATGTATACACAACGACGATTCATCAAAAGTATTATTTATGTTTATAAAGTATATATTTTTCTACTAACCGCCGATGCACACTGTACTGTACCAATCCGAACTTTTTGTAAAATAAATTAAAAAGAAAAACAAAGTAAACCTGTACAAAAAAGAATGCTACAACCCCAGTGATAATAAATCATATTTTAACCGAGTATATATATATATAAGCAGCACTCGCGCTATACAGCATAATGCAATTCATTCAATCATGGTGCGGGTTTGAAACAAAAACGGCTCGCTCGAAGCGCATGCGGCACACACACACACATATAGGATATATATATATAGGTAATGCGAAAGGCAGCTCTCTAGAAAGAAAGTATACGGCGCAGCTCGCGCGCATAGGCCGTCATCGGGAGGCGAGCTCGACCTAATTGGCTCATGAATAAACTTCGTTACATCAAACTAATTACTCCGCGTAAATCAGCAATTTGGCCGCCGCGTCGCCCATCAATTTCAAATCGCTCCGACCGCGCGCGACTCTGACGCAGCTCCGCGAGCGTAAAAAATGCGCGCTTATACAAGTCGGTGGACCCGCCGCACATATTCCACCCGGTACACGCATCGAGTACTTATAATTTCGTAATGAATCCGCGCGTGTGTGTGTGTGTGTCGTACTTTTATATAGGTATACATCAGCTACAAATAGTTTTGCGCGCGCTCAACGGCTGACGCCATATTATAACGGTGAATGCTGCGCAGAGGCTCGCGCGTACATACGTGTGTAGAAGTAGGTATATATATATATATACGCGATTCAATTGCTGTCCGTGTGTGGCCAATTAATAAAACGATAAATACACAATACAGACGCTAACTCTTTATACACAGCTTCTATATATACGCCATGTGTACATTTAAAACACACGGCATACGCAGAGATAATGGTATAATATCTGTGCGCGTGTACGTGAAAGAGGCTGTAGGTCGTTGATTAATAGGCAGCCACCGCGACTGCGAGCTCGTAATAGAAGAATTCATTCGTCGTATAGCGGTTATATTCGGCTGAAATAGATATATATACGCGAGAGATAGAGAGAGGCTGCAGTGTATGTACATAAGCAGCGCGGAGTAGAGATGGAGTTCAGCGCGTGTGTCGATTACTCAAAGGATACATATCTCTCTTTGTGTGTGTGTGTGTGTGTGTGTGTGTGTATGATGGAAGGCAGCTCCTCGCGGGATGACGATGATGGGACCGCACGCTGACACACGCCATGTATCATCATCATCAACGTCTTGGCTCGTCGTATATACCGAGCGAGGTTTCTGCTATTATATATACAGTATATAACGTACAAGGTCGCGCGGATCGTCACTGCGTCCTCGTGATCCTCCCGGCGATTGCACTGCTCCTGAAGCATATATGCTATAAGTGCTTGCATACTCTCTCTCTCATCTGTGTCATAAAATATGGTGAGTGTGGGTGTGGAACTGGGCGAATCGAGAGCATGAGGTAGCGTTTATACAGGGTAATACGAATCACTGGGTTAGTTACGATCGGTCGCATATTTTAAAACAGATAAATATCCCCAGTTTTTTAAAGTTTTTTTTTTTATGCTGGTGTTGAATTTTTTCGAGTTCGCAATTCTTCTAAGACGCTTCATGTTACATTGCACTTCGGATTCGAAACTGGATTTCTATATGTTGTTCTTTATTTACAAGTTTTCTCACAGGAGGATTTGAGTTGATAGTATTAGTTAGGAATATGCCTTTAAAAATTTGATAATCTTCTTTTCCGAGAGATATATCGTATGTGCAATGAATAATTATTTTCTAAATATTTATAGAGCCCTTATACAGATTTATTAAATGTTTTTTATACATATGTTTTTTCTATATATATATATATATCTTATGGAACATTTATTTGCATTGTC
Organism: Megastigmus dorsalis; assembly: GCA_900490025.1. Taxonomy (NCBI): domain Eukaryota; kingdom Metazoa; phylum Arthropoda; class Insecta; order Hymenoptera; family Megastigmidae; genus Megastigmus; species Megastigmus dorsalis. Next base: position 29,867 of record UELU01138572.1, on the reverse strand, counting down.
GGGGAAAATAGTGGTTATAGTGGTGTGAGTGTTTTTCTTCTTTGAGTTTTTGTTTATTTTATTGATCTTGTTCGTTGTTTTGTGTCAAATGTCCCTTTTTCACGTTTGATTCGGTAGGTGTGGTATGGTAATTCTTTTTTGTTTTCGAATGGGTTATCGAAGCGCCCAGTTGATTTCTATCGTTGCATTCTCGGGACTTCCATTAGTCCAGTTTCGTCTCTGTCTGAAAATTTAGGTGTAAACGCTGAGACGATAAAAGCTTAATTGACGCCTGATTCGAATGCCTATCCTATCCCAAGAAAAAAAATCTGATTAAACACGAGACCGATAAGCATCTAACCCATCCACCATATAATATAATATAATACACTCCGAAATTCTCCACGAATTAATCTCGAAATTAAAATCACCAACGAGCTATGAAAAAAGAACGAAGCTTCGTCCACTCGGAGATTGAAATATGCCTTTCGTCTAGAGATAAAATAGGTATACGCGGACAATAAATAAGAGAAAAGAGAGAAGAGAGACAGAGACAACAGAAGAGAGCATATATGTATATATAAAGGAATAAAGAAGGCGCGCGCGCGCGCACACACATACTCTTGCTCTGTAGAGAAAGAGCGAGAGAGAGAGAGAGAGAGGTTCTCGAAGAGGAAGAAGAGAAATGAGGATACACGGAGGATACGTCTAAATACATAAAACCGTGACGCCTGATGGACGCGTAGCGGACCCGACGTTGTCTACGGGGGTTCTCCGCTACACACACGCATATATATACGAAATCTCTCTCGCGCGCGCGCGCCCGCGCTTATAAGGCCCCCCTCGTACCACTCACGGATAGAGAAGAAGTCCGGGGTGGAGGCGCCCCCCGCTACGCGCTATGCATCAACACCCGACCGAGCCATCCCATTATACCTCATCGAGAAATAACAAACACACACACACACACACACTCATTGGGCCTTACACACACACACGCACACGCATACGCAAGATCGGGCAAAACCAACATTCCGTTTTGTCGAGGACCCCGACAGGAATGACCCGGTATTCATCAAAATTATCGCTCATCCTCTCGTTATACTGACCTTTTGCCTTCCATCTCCTCCTCTCTTTCGAGGGTCCACACACACACACACACACGCACTGTCCGACACTCGCTATACGCACGTGTTGAATGGAGCGCGCGAGGTTTTTATAGAAATCCCCGCGGTGTTTATGGCCGAGTGTATTGTACTGCGAGCTTATAGACGTACACGCACACACAGAGGCGGGCCGCGGGGGGACCATTCGAGGAAATAGGCGCGCGATCGTACCGTTGTCGTTGGCTTATATACCCTGTGTGTGGTTTATATATATATATATATATATTGGCTGGTATTTGAGATTGAAGTTGTTATACAGGGGAACATATATGTATATATGACGAGCCGCGTGATTTTCGGGAAGGTGTCGTGCTGGGCGTGTTGGGTGTATTTATACGTGGAGATTTAGACTGCGTATATGGATATATCGTGCAGCGAGGAGGCGCTCGAGTGTGTCCGCGTCGCAGCGAGCGATCTCCCATCGCACAATGCCTCGTTTAAAGCTCATTTTTAACGAATTTTCACGTTAATGCGAGAATTGGAGCGGCTGCTATACGGTCAGCTCCGTTAAGTATCCGCTTTGGTCGTTATGGTCCTTTTCTGACCAACAATGGGACATTTATTTCTTGGTATAGGGTGTATGTATATAGTGTTACGTGTGTGTTATATATGTATATGTACATACGTGTGTGCAGTGGCTGGATTTGAAGGATTTTTGTATTTTCTAAATGATGAGCGGAATGTGTTACAATAGCTATGTAAGATGGTTTGCATTTATAGAGTGTTTTTTTTTGGATAAGTTAAATTTTTATGTATCGAATGCGCTGTTTCTAACATTTACTGTTGAATAAAATAATATGGTGCGCTTAGTATTTAATTCTTTAATCTTTGTTTAAATTGTATTCGGTACATGTACCTTGATACTACCCGAGTAGAAATGATTTCAGACTACACCTACTTGAAATCAATCCCTGATCAAGTATCCTGACCAAGGCCTTATCCGGGTTGTGACGCTTTTTTTATCAGGTCCGGATCAAGCAGAAAGTACTATCTTGATTGTAGCCCTGTTATAGAAATGTAACCTATAAATATATTATATGTAAAGAAAAGTTATCTTTATGAAGTTTACAAAGAAAAAAAAAAGCTATTCATTCATATATTTCTAAAAGTTGGTTGTAAAAAAAATTAATAAAGTTTTTTATTATAAATACTTATTAACCATATTTTATTGAGAATGAGGCAATGTATTTTTGTAGGTTAGGTTATTATTGATTATTTTATCACATACATATTAGAATAAATAATTAAGTTTTTATCAGTATATTAGGTCCAAAAATAAATCTTTAAAAGTAGAAATATTATTATTAATTTTTAAAAGTATAAATTTCATTTATTTTACTTTTCAAATGTCTAAATGACATTTTCACCTTTATAAAAATAGAAACTCTTAATTTTCACCTTTTAAAAAGTAGAAAATGTCATTTAGACATTCGAAAAATAGAATAAATGAAATTTATACTTTTAAAAAGTAATAATAATATTTCTACTTTTGAAAAGTATGTAAATTTTAATAATTTTTTATTCTATTTTTTTAAATTTTGCTATCAACAACACCTCTTACATGCGATTATATTATGCGTTAAAGATGGCGATAGATCAGTATAGCAAAGTTAGGTATTATAAATTGATAGGTGGTTTTATATATGTTTACGAAAACAAGAACAGGCGAGCGTTTTTGAAATGTACATAAAAAACGTCTTTGAAATGTAAATAAAAAAACGTCTTTTATAGAATTTTTAGCTCTTGTCCCTCTTTACCCGTAGAGTTATAAGTACAGTTTACCGAGACATGCTCGAGTATTCAACAGATGGCGCGAGAATGCCACTAGTTGAAAAGCCATATGGATCTGAACAAGGTAAAATAGAAACTTATACTCAATAGCCAGACAGATTAGTAATTTATATAGCCTTAAAACTTTCCGTTTCGATTAATGTTTTTATATTATTCAATCTCGACCTGTATTAATTTGGACTGAATTGGTATTTTAACTTTTGTCACAAGTATATATATGATTGAAAAACTGAGAAAGAACTAATTAGTGGCTTAACAATTGAATTTTATCAAAATACAAAATCTCGTTCGAAGTTCAAAGATACTTATTTAGGTCTTCACCTCCTTCACCTCCGGTATACCAATTTCAAGAAGTGAAAAAATTAAGTTTGTATTTTGAAGGAAATTGTCGAAACGTAAAAAGTATATTATCAGGGAAACCGCATTATTCCATGTGTAAGCTACGGAGAGCAACGGTTGAGTCAGTATTACGCTAATATCGAATCAGTATTGAGTTATAAGTGAATTGTCCGCATATACAAAGCTAAGGCGGTGAAAATATTGAATTCAGCCGAAATAAACGTAACGATGAAAACAACTGGTTGTACACAGCTGTAAAGCTAAAAAAACGCCAAGCATACAGTAGGACGAGAGAGAAGAAAGAAAGGCGCGCAGGCGTTATCGATCCGATAAAACCTCGCTGAATCTCTCGATGTGTATAAAAAGAACGAAGACAGCATGAGCAGCAGCGGCGGCGGCCGTAGCGAGCGGGAGAGACAGCTTGCGGATCGGCATGGCCCCACCTCATCCCCTGTATAACGCCCAAATGCATTATTCCTCTCTCGCGTCGAAATGCCTCTTTCCACCTCTATCCGCATCTCTCTCGCAAAAGGTTCGCTCGCGTCCGATGCCCAGATCAGCTACGATAGCGACGGATATTGCTTCTTCTTCGAAACCCTCTCGCTATACGTATATATGCGGACGTCGCAGATTCTACCGCGCTCTATTCGAGGGGCTTCGGGAGATCGTGAAACGGAAGAGGAATGTGTGCGCAGTTACGATCAATCGGATATTAGGTGCAGGCGGTTTTTCAATTCCGATGCGCATTGGCTTCTCAGTTTATATCCTTTTTCTGCTTTTCTTTCTTTTGTAGATTGAACTTTTTGGATTGAGACGGAGCGAGATTTTCCAAAAAGTGCTAACGTATTGCAAACATTGTAGGCGTTCAGCTATATGTAACTTTTCAGCGTGCTAATCTCTCGATTAACTAGACCTTTGTCATTTCGGTAAATAAATTGACGACATCGTAAAAAGTATTCGTTATTTGACTAAATATATCGTAAAAGTACGCATTTCAAAGCAGCAGCACCTCATATTGAATTTATAGATAGCGACGATCAATCGCGCCCTTAAAAAGCAGTCATTTTTTTCGCTCTAATCCTCTCTCAGCGCGCGCCGTGTGGAAGCTACAAAGAGCCGAATCTCGGCGCGTCATTTGTACGCGCAAGGCAAAGACAAATAGATTAATAACAGGCCCCGGCGGTCTGCCATATATTACAGAGCAGCAGCAGCAGCAGCAGCAGAAGCGACGGCGGCGGCGAGCCTCAATTCCACAAGCGGAACAGCTTGCCGAGCCATAAGCGTCAGCCCTTTCATCTGCATTTTACACCCCCGCTCTTCTCTCTCTCTCTCTCTCTCTCTCACGCTCTCCGAACGACGAAATACTGCCAAGAGAGCTTTCGAGGACCGCTCACGTACACACACGCGGTATATATATATATATATAATACAGAGACAGAGACAGATAGAGAGAGAGAGAGAGAGAGAGAGACAGCGCGACTAACCTTAATCGGATTACCGGACACATTTTTTCGGGCTTACTCTTATAGTTAGCGAGCGCGCGACACCCAAACGACGCACCGCACGCGCATCGTCATGTCGCATTAGCGAGAGCATATTATACAAGAGAGGCGCGTGGTTATGCTAATATATATCGGGCCGGACGAGAAGACTAAACTATCAATAAAACAACCCCTCGGTCTAAAAGATAGAGAGAGAGAGAGAGAGAGAGAGAGAGAGAGAGAGAGAGAAACACTTTTTCGAAACGTCGCCGTTGTGCGTTATTATACAAGCGCTGGGGGATTAAAACTTATTTACTCGAGGAAAAATCTCTGTAACCCCCGGCTCCCTATTGTGTTCTGTGTGTATAATACACCATACATGTGGCGTGTATCGGTGACAGTTTGTCCAAGCAGTTTAGCAAAGTCGATATCCGCGCCTCTCTGCTCTCGAGTCTTGTTTTGGGCTCTGGGTTTATATATATTAGTCGAGAGAGAGAGAGAGAGAGAGAGAGAGAGAGAGAGGGGGTGAGGGACGAGAGTTACGACGATATGCCGCGCCGATCCTGATGTGCGCGCGCGCTGTGTATTTAAATGAGATCGAGGAGATGCTACACGTGTGTGTGTGTGTGTGTAGGAGGGTTGCGGATGGAGGGCGAGAAAGTGTAAGCGCGAGAACGTGTGGATTTTCGGGGGTGTTGGTATTATTCTGGAGGAGAGGTGGAAAAATGAGAGGAGGAGAGTGTTTTGGACACGAGACGAAGGTGAGGAGGAAATAATGAAAAAAAGAATGGGTATAGGTATACGTGCGGGGCAACAAAGAAGCCTGCTGCTGTATTATATTGTTATCTTATTATTTTTCAAATTTTCTTCACATGTGTACAGGTATGTATAATCTAATCTAACTATTATATACAGAGATCCAGTATATGTATCAATAAATTATAGTTATCAATAAATGAGAAAAAGGATAGCTCTTTAATCTTTTCACGCCTTATATATTTCTCGAATCGCATATATGTATATATATATATAGAGAGATAGAGAATCAGTGAAAGATGTAAGTAGTAGTAAAGAGCGAGAGAAGAAGCACGAAGATGATTCGTGAAAAGGAGCTAGTTGCGATGAGGAATATGGCGGTGCGATCTGCGCGCGGCGCACTCATTAGTGATGCACCCCCCTTCAACGGTTTCTAACTGACTGACTTAGTGAGTGACACGCCTGCGCTGTCTATATATACCTATATACATATATATGTATGTATAAGAAGGTACCAGCCCTGCAGCCAGAGCAGAGTAAATATGTATATCAATGCCATTGTGAAGAGGAGGCTGTGACTGACTGACTCTCTCTCTCTCGCCCTCTCTGTTACATCGGCTTCCCGTGTATACACGCGTGTATTATGCACTTTTAGTCACCTTCCGCTCGCGCGCCTCCCGTCTCCTCCCCTTTCTCTCTCACTCTCTCTCTCTCTCTTCCTCTCTCGCACTGTCGATCTGTTGATTTTGTCTCTTTCTTTTATCCCTCGCGCTGACATTGTTACTGGTTAACTGTTCGCGATGCAGTTTCTAACTGATGATCTGCCTATGCGTAAGCTTTAGAATTTGATTTTTGTTGCGACTAAAATAGAAACTGTATAGGATAGCTGATGTCTAAAGGAAACATGATCAGATTCATTTGAGAAGAAATCAACGGAGATCGATGATCAAGCTTTTTATAAAGAGCCATTCTTATCTCTATACATTTCGTAGCCTGGACCCAAACATCAACTATTCCTGACATTATCCTACAACGTTGTACTGGGTGTATTAGTTGAACTACCGTATTACAAACTTGCACGAACCTATATAATCAATATAGTTGAACACGTAATGCATATATATATACGCAAAAAAGTATAGATAGAAATAATGACACTTAATTGAGATCATCGCGCAGTGCAAGTGGACTTTCTTTCCTCTTTCTCTCTCTCTCTGTATATCCCTCTCACTCTCTCTCTCTCTCTCTCTCTTTCTCTCTCTCCCTACCAAGAAATCAAGCTAATATTTTCACGATATACAATCTATCTTTATAACCCAGCATTATCCTTCCTCGCATTATACGGCAATAATAAAATTGTCCGTGCACATATATAAATCGACCATTTTTCTCCTCTCTATATATATACATGTACACGCGAGCAAGAGAGAAAGACGTAGACGTCTCTCCCCATATTCTCCGGGCGAATACCGGCGTGCGCTTGACTTCCGTCCCGCGGGGCTAAACCGAGAGACAGTGGGAGCAAGAGAGAGAGAGAGAGAGAGAGAGGAAGAGAGAGGGAGAGCGAGGGAGAGAAAGAGCTGCTGAGCCCGCCTCTCGTGTAAACCCACCCTAATTGCGACAACCCCTGGCTGCAGCCAGTCACTTTAGCCGTAATCTCCTAAAGTAATGGGCTCGGGGAGAGCTGCTTTCCTATGCTTTCGCTCTCTCTCTCTCTCTCTCTCTCTCTCTCTGCCAGTCTATCTATTTCCTCCTTCTCTCTATCTCCCTCTATCTCCCTCGCTTTCTCTCTCTCTCTCTCTCTCGACTTTCGCAGATTTTCACGCTCGAGGCGAAGCCTAATCTACCGGTGCATCTCCTCTTTCTCTCTCTCTCTCCTCCCGACTGATGTTTCCCTCGACATACATATATATATATACATAGTCGAGCGTCGACGGCGTCTCCTCATCGTCGTTATTCCGTTTTCTTTGTCGCTATTACGCGACGTTACTCAGTTCCGCTTTTATTGGAATTGCAGTGCACTGGATGACGCGATTGGGTGTGTAATTGGCGTTTCGTCAGTGGCTTTCGTGTAAAAGGGAAAAACTGAGAATCTACTTATGTATAAGGTCTAAGTAATAAAACGCGTGTTCATAATAATTTGTAAAATATCGAGTGGATCATCTTAGGCAAATATGCTTAAAGGCGCGCGTGTCAAGTCTCTATACAATCGTATACAGATGAATAAGCAGTTAAGAAATAGGAGCTGCACCTCTCGACCGATCCCCGTTTTTCTATACGCACTAAGTATGCACGCGAGCAGCTCGCAGTGGAGAGAGAGAGGGAGAGAGTGAGAGCCGAGCCGAAGCAAAGAGAAAATCTTGCGGGGTAAATTTTACGGGATTATACGCGAACACATCCCCCTTATATACTCGACTGCGGGGCTCTCTCATTTTCCCCAAGGGGAAAATTTGCAGCGCTCGCGTGCGCGGCTCTGCGGCGTTGCGCGCGCGCGCGCGTTTGTTCCGGCGAGTATATACTTCGGGGCGGCTTGACATCGAAATCCCGTGACGTATCTAATTGGGGGCCACTTTCCTACCCCCGGAGCCTCGAGACGCAGAGAGAAAAAAGCTGAGAGAGAGAGTAAGAGAAAGAGAGAGAAAGGATGGGGATAAGCTGCGAGCAGGTCTGCGAGAAATCAGTCCGGGCTTACGAGAAGAGAGAAAGAGCTGCGCAAAAGTAGATGTACATATATATATACGGTTTTGCTACTTGATTTACCGAGATCTCTTTTTTCCTCTGTTCCACGCTTGGGTATTATTTACCTATGCAATGTTAGTTTTACGTAACGTGTATAGGAAACAATCTGTTATGTACGCGTGATCGTTGTACAAGCTCGATATTCGCACGTGAAAGCTTAATTTAATCATCGAAAAACTTGCAGTATATCCTGCAATTAGATTAGAAGCTCGTTACGAGAAAATAAGCGATCAAGGTACATATCATATAGCTATATTTTTTCTTGAATTAGCATGTCAAATGACAGTGAAGTTGTTAGTTGGAATAGATCGATTCCATACACGTATAGAGTAAAACGTGGAGAAAAGCACACGCGAATCCCATAGGGGGGCCGAAAATCTCATACAACACGAGTGAAACGCGGCGTAAATAATGCCGATTATCCCCCCACGGCAATTGTTTTATCGACCGAGAGCGAGTATATATACGGGGGGGCTTGGCTTACACTTACGTATACACATATAAAGGGACAGAGGGTGTAAGAGAGCTTGCGGGAGCAAAGAAGGAAGGACTCGTTTAACCCAGCCGGACGCTCTCCTCGACTGCAAACCATATATGTATATAAGCGACCGGAGATTTCGCGACCCGAGACGCTTTTTGGGCGAAACGAGCGCGAGAAGGATACGCGGAGGGCCCCTTTGTTGGACCATTTTTTTATATGAGATTAAGCTTGACGGATCGCCCTATGGATGTAGTTTATTCTTTTCCTTTTTTTCAGACATATCAGCGATATCGCTCCGTTGGCGATTTATAATCCTTGACCAATAAACTCGGGAAATCCGACTTTTTGGAGACTATAAAGACTTATACGAATTTAATATCATGGACAATTAACTATCGCTGGCATAAATTATCGATCGGATAATAGATGTCGGAGCACAAAGCATCGAGTTGCACTCATCGTCCATCGCGAGTAGGCAACTCCTTCTTCTGCTTCTACGCTTCTTCTTCACAGCGTTCACGATCGTATACGAGAGAACACCTTGATAGCCTGTAAATTGCACTACCGCGCGACGATACACGCGCTGCTGTACGGCCGCAAAAAAAAAAAAAACTCCTGCGCTCGTGCACCGAGAAAAAAGCAAACAGCTCGACTCGCGCGCGCACGCTCCTATAGAATTTATTCGTCCGGCGGCTGCGGCGGCGCGTCGGCTCTTTGATTTCTCGCCGCGATTATAAAGTCCTCTTCCTCTCTGCGCATCCTATGGTTTTTCCCGCGGCTCCCCGTGTACATGTGTGTGTGTGCGACGGGGTGAAAAACGAGCGTTTCAGCAAGAGCGAGCTCGGCAGCGAGTTCTTGCGCCTCTGTGTCGTCGTCCCGGCGATAATCGCGGAATTATCCGGAGAGACTCGCTTACATGCCTATATATATATATATGTATATGTATATATGTGTACGTCGGCTGCTCCTCCCACTTTGGCCGAGAGCGCGAATTACGCCGCCCGGCGGTGCTGCCGCAACACCGCGTCTTCATCTTTATACTCATTACGACTCCTTTATGCGCCTCTTACATATATATATATAAGTGTGTGTGTGTGCACCGATGTTATATAGCGGTATGCATGAAAGGAGGGAGTGTATACGGATGTACGATGTGTGCTCGAGGCTTCAAAGTGTTTGCGCGGGAGCGGAGTAGGAAACTTGGTTAGATAACATATACGCACAGCACATCGATTATTACGACGACCAGCAGATTTTTCAACGGTTTCGAGTGTTTCATTCGATTCGTCGTATACAATGGGAGAATAATTACGGCTTGAGAACGTTGCTGTGTACAACAGATCGCTGTGGTAAACATGACTTTCTTTTCTGTACTAAATTGTCACTGCAGTCACTGGTTGTCGAGGAGAGTTTCGCGTTTTCAAAACCCTCGCGCCACACACTCGTATATACGGAATTACGCGCCTCTTAACCACGCCGCGCGAAATAATGATACATTATTTTCGCGCAGATTTTTCCGAAGTTTATATTCTCTGGAGGCTCGAGTGTAGCGGCGGCGCCGTTTACGCTTCGGAGCCGCCTGCATGCCGCACAAGTATGTAATTATACTTTTGAGAAAGGCCCGCGCGAGCGCGCGACCGTTATCTTTTTAATATTCTAGTGGTCTAAATGAGAGATTGGCCGCCGCGGCTCGCGGCCATCGCGCTCCGTATTATCTGTGTACCATGTACATATAAACATATATATACAAGTTGGCGCGAGTTTTTGCGCGCAGAGGGGGGAGGGAAACAATTTTTCGCTCAAAGGGGAATGGCAAACGTTTGGGTAACACTTTTTATAAAAGAACTGTGGGAACGAGTTGGATAAGGTATGCGCGTATATTTACTCGTAAGTGAACCAAACTAATACAGTGAATTGTCGTTGTTAAAGGTTTTGCGCAGCTGGGTTATTCATTTCTGTACGTTAAATCGAACGACATTTTTTCATCGTCCCTAAAAGTAATCGTCCATGAGTCCAACCCTTTACACGAAGACGACCTACTCGATATCGGCCCCAGCAGCAGCAGCAGTAGCAGCTTCTTCGATAGCCCCGCCTTGGAGCAGCAAGTTATTTGAATAAGAGGAAGAAATTAGCTCCCGAACGATAAAGCGTCGTCCCCGGTATTTCCAGTCGATTCCCTAACGAGGCCAATCATCGTTACCCGGAACGAGACCAACCAGACGCCTATATATATACACATACACATATACCAAGGGACTACACTCGCAGTTTACGTATAAAAAAATAAGCCCGTGGGGTAAGAAAGACAAAGTCTGGCGGGTGGGCGAGCCACAGATGCAAGGGACACGCGGTCTACGTTCACCCTCCCTCGGCGGCTAACGACTAAATAAGTCCTGTCCGCCAATTAAAAAACTAATTTCGATTAGGGAGTCCCCGACGGGCGCGTTTAGTACCGGAAAGTGTACGAGGAAGGGAAAGGAAAAGTATCAAGGAGGGGTGTATGCGCGAGAAAGCCTATGGCGGAGATCGAAGCGTGCGACGCTATGGTGGAAGAAGAAGGAAAAAAAGCTTCGTAGCAGGGAAGGAGCTGGTTATCGACTTCCGCTCGCTACGCGCGTATATATATATATATACTCTTGGCTTTTCCAGGGCTGCTGGTGGTGGTGGTGGTGCGAGCCCAGAGCTATCCAGCTGTGAAACTGAGATATTAACTCGAATTCGCGGAGGAGGGGTTCCGCGAGTTATGGCCTTTGCCTCCGTGTGCGTGTGTGTTTGCATACAGCGGCGCAGCGACGGGCGGCAGCGGCATCGAGATTAGTCGGACGATAAGGGATTCCTGTTTTGCACTTGGAAATTGGGCTATTTGAATAATCGATTTCCGCGACGCTAACGCTGCGCATCAGGGACAAGAGAGAGAGAGAGAGAGGAGATCGAAATCGAATCGCCATGGCTAGAACAAAAGCTCTCTCGCGTGCTTTATGCGCGATGCTCTAGATTATTTGCATGTGGATTTGGATCCCTTTTTTTCGTAATTCGTTTTGCACAGGATGTAATAGGTCTGTCTATATAGGATGTCGTCTATGTTATTATTTTTTTTTTTTTTTTTATGACGGACGAAAAGGTAAATATTCTGTAAGTTATATATTATCTCCAAATAAATCAGCGCGCGCCCGTGGCACTAAATTATGCGCTTATAAAGAGGCGTGGCAATCGCGGCGCAAAAATATTTTGTTCCCCAAAAGATCTCTGGGCCATTGTTCCCGCAACGACGCCGCGTCGATTCATAATGCGCGCGCGGCCGAGCACGAAATAAAATATAAACGCACTGGCTCCCGTATAGAATAAAAGGATAAGGAAGGATGGACTGGTGTATCTACCTAGAAAATCGCAATAAAGACATTAAGCCTGAGCGCGAAGAGGAATGATAAATTTGTCGAGCGACTCTGCGGCCGCGTGTCTCCGTTTCCCCTCTTGCGCACACCCAGCAGACTCTCGCCAAATCTCCTTTGCTTAATAAAAAGAATAGGGGAGCGAGAAAGGGAGAGATGCTCGATTCGCCTCGTCCTTTTTTTGTTTACGACTACTGCCTCATACCGAGTGTTCGGGTTCCTCCGGGGTGGATCTCCGCGTAGTAGATGTAGGCAAAGGAAGCGCGGTGCCACGGCACCGGGCTCAATTACGCTCGAGATAGTCGGCGAGCCCCGCGCGAACCGACGCGCCATCCTGATTCGCCAGCTGCCCGATTTTTTTTCTATTTGCATTTGACTTTTTTTTTTAAGTCGTGCGGATACGTTGGTTTGGACTTGTGGGTTTTTCGAACGAGTAATGAGGGTAAAATTAGTGAGATGAGATGATTTTTTGGTTTTGATAAATTATGATGATTACTTTATTATATATAGGATAGAAAAATTGGTAATCCAAAGGTTTATTGTAGAGATTTGTCATATAAAAAGTGCATTAACGTATTGGAACGGTATAAAAAGTACATATAATCTCTTGGAACAACTGTGTTTCCTCCATGAATTCGAATGTATAAAATATGAATTAGATTTTAATGTTTATGAACTGTAATTTTATGTAATATTTACGTAGTACTACAAAATTTACTTCACCAATTTAGACCAGCTACGTTTGCAATATCTCGCAAGTGCAGTACTTATATTATTGTAAATATCTTTACTTCGGAAGCAGTTGCAGTCGTGAAATCCACAATTTTACTCCAACAGTCATTGGAAAACGATGTTTGAGTTAGTATAATATTATCAAATAATAGCTGGTACACACGGATACCGATTTAATAAACAGAAAACATTAAGTGCAAGTCACAAATTCGGAAATTGCCACAGTAACTATACCATTTCTTTTTCTCGTACAGTAAAAGGTAACCGAACACTGGGTTAGTATTACAAAGTTTCCATGTCTTGTACACAGCGTATTATACGTGTTTTACACACTGTTTTCCCATCTATTAGCTACATGCTTGTCTCGAATGACGGTGTCTAGTTAGTAAACTAGCCAGTTAAAGCTCCATATAACGATGCTTATCCGCAGCACTAGTCCCACACACTTTTTCACGGCTATATACACGCGTAAGATAATATCGTCGGGATCCCGATATCTCCGCTCGGCGCATAATGGTTCGCTAACGATCCCATCTACTATCCCTCGTTCGTGAAAGCGCTTTTCAAATTTAAACCTACACGTACGAGAAGCGATACCAATTATTTTTAGCGACACACATATGTATACAGGATTTAAAAAGAACAGTCGCAACCCTTCACCTGTCGGTGTAAGTCACGCGAGTCGCACGTGGCTGCGTCAAACCGAATCCTATACTCGTTACAATTATCCTATCGCTCATCGTTCGCAACTATAATACCAAAAGCATTCTGCAAAGAAAAGAAATTTATATTTATATCCACAGGTTTGGTGGAGTTGGCAACTGGCAGTGGCTATATACGCACACGTACGCGATCGCTTACAGCGTGTTTCACACTTCTGGCCGCTATAGTCGTTGCGCTGCACCCACGCCTCGCGGAGCACACGAGAGCATATATATATATACGGCCGGGTATTATAATGCCGCATTAGAATAACAAATAGGGCCGGGGCCTCGAGACCTGGTATACACACGATCCGCACACCGGGGCGCCTCTCCTTCGCTTATACACACGGACGCCCAAAAAACGTTCGCGAGCGCCGAGGATAAATAAGGCGGAGAGGTGCGAGGCCCGTTTTCTGCGCTGTGTATGGGTATGCATATGAGATTTCGTGGTATCGGACACCCTGTGGGTGCGCGCCCGCAGGAGTTTGTAATATTAATTGTACCCGCGCGGAGGAGGAGCTCTATGGACCCGACGCGTGTCTATCCTAATTAGCGGGGACACTTTCCTTTTAATTCTTTTTCTTCTTCTGATATGGGCCTATGCGCAAATTAATATTTCGGGGTGAATGTATATAGTTGTGTGATGGATTTTGGTTTTCTTGGAACTGTGTGTATATACAGGAATTTATAGATGTGCGAGTTCTCATGTGTATTTCAATGAAGATTCCAGAAGTCGCTCTTACGAATATGTGATAACAGAAGCTTGACGAGTTCTAAAGCTAGTTCAAAAGACGCAGCCGCTCTACAACTTACACGCATCGTGTACATCGCGAAGAAGTCAAGTTGCACCGAAAGCTCTCAAGTATATAGATTAGGAGTCGGTGCGTATACGTAACGAGGTCTCGCTGGAAGAAGAAAGAAAAGCGCAGCGATCTGTTGAGACTCAAAAATCATAATCCACAACCGTATCGATGTTATACGCGAGGAGAATAGGGGGAGAACGAAATGAAGCAAAGGAGGGAAACCAGAGACGCCACTCTTTACCCACGCGGCTTCTGCTGCGTTATTAGCTGTGACTTCTGGAGCTACGCGCGTACCAGTCGAGAGTGTTCCTCGGCACCGGCCCTGCACTCTCAAGGATTTCGAGCTGCGACAGCAGCTTCTTTATTTTTATTCGAAGGTGCACAGATGCGCGCCATCCAAAGTGGTTTATACGATAAAGAATTGGGAGCGGCCTTTTTTAAAAGGACCGCGGGATGTGGGAGCACGGACGAATGCGGAGAAAGTCTGGAACATGTTGTCGTTGCGATGCATCATCGATGTATCAGTATTACTATACGTGTATAATTTAAGATTCTACGATTAAATTCTTTATTGTACGCCAATGTATTCTTTGGATTTGCGCACGTTTGCGGTTTGACGAATCTTTTATATGTATACCAAAAGAAAGATCGAAAGACAAACTCTGTCACCCGAAGAATAGAAGCCTTCGACCACATCAACAGAAATAAAAGCCAAACGCACGATCGACCGAATACAAGCACACGAGCGTCCACAATGGGCTTTTACGCTAAACGACGCCATCCGTGATTCTCCGCTCCATTCATTAAATTCAACTGCGTATAGCAGCGCACTTGTACATATCTTCTTAGGCAAAACAGTAGTCCAGGATTGCACTCGCGCTTATACACATACGATATTTACACGAAGCGTGGGGCGGCCTGAAAAACACGTGTACACACGCGCCATGAATAAACCACATGCAACAGCCGCGCGTAGTACTTAGGCCTAATAATGCAGTCGGATATATATATGTAGCTGAATTCGTCTTGTGTCCGATCGTTCGGAAAATCAAATAACGTGTACATACAGTCTTATCGGTGTGTGTGTGTGTGTGTGTGTAGGAGCTACCGTATATAGGAGTGGCTCGTCTGGCGCGTCTCGAATTCCTTCGGGTTATAGACGTATTAGGGATCGACTCCGCGTAGGCGGAGAGAAATATTTGACGCTAATGACTCCTGTTGGAGCGGAGCGCCTCCTTTTTTTTTGTTTTCATCCCGCGGGGAATCGAGGAATGTTTCTTTATTTTCGAATCTCGATCGTTTGGCTCTTATCTGATACGGGATTAGGTAGCGAAAGAATTTTCTCTTTGGGCTTCCGTTGTACGGTATATATACGAATGGCTGTGTTAATGCGCGCGAACGGATCGCGAGAAGAGCGTGTTTTTCGTAACCCGACTACATCACGGTATAAATTCACAGCTTAACACACATTTATCGCCATAACGTATATTATTATAATTTCGTATATAATATCGAATTGGATTATTTAAATTCGAATGGGGCGCGAGCGGGTATTAAGTTCGAAGGAAAAGTGTGCGTACACATACAGTGTATATTGCGGGTTTGCTCCTGCAACGGCGAGTATAAGCAGCTTAATACATATATACACTATGTTGCACACTTTTGCCGTGGTTACGTATGTATATATATACGCGTAGACATAAAATAACGAACGCGACGAGCGATAAAGGTGTCGGGATATACACGCTTAATATTTTCGTCGTTTTATCGAGCAACGCCTGCGCGCAAACTCAATTCTTATCGTTTATTACAAGGACCTATCGCGCCGTAATATTATTATATGTATTCCGAGGAGGAGGAAGAGGGAAGTTTGGCGCGCATAAATACAGGCGTCGTAACCGGGAAGAAATTAATTCTTTTTAATATTCTCGGTAACGCAATTTATATGCTCTCGAAGTGTATATATATGTGTGCGACCGTGCGAGTGTCATCCTGCGAATATTATGCTAAAACTTTAGAATATACAGAAATAAATAGTCGAATGCTAATTGATATCGCTCGATATTTCATATTCAAAAGCCCGCACGATTATGGATACGTCGGTATGGAAAAAGAAGCGCGTCATCGAGCTAGAAAAAAAAGGGGGAAAAAAACTGCTGAGCCACAGCAGTTCCGTACATATACATTCTTTTTTCTCGTATCTCTCAAGCTCGGTCGCCCAGCTAATATTTATTCATATATATACCCATCGATGCGCTCTCGTATACACCCGCGATGGCGCATCTCGATTCTCGATCAGCATAACTTATCAAATCCGCCTATGTGGATTATACGGTCGCGCATACCAAATCTCCATTGGGATGACCGCACTTGTTGCTCCCTCTCTCTCTCTCTCTCTCTCTCTCTCTCTGTCCAGAGCAAATTTTCCACACAAAAAGGTGAATCTTTATCTTATATATTCTTCGCCTTTGTGTGTGTTATTGGACAGCGTTTCGAACGATATTCGGGGACTACGCGCGAAAGTCGAGTTGTAATATTTTCGTGTTTTTCTTTTTCACGCGTCCGCGAGGTGTTTACGAGCAGCGAATAAGGTGGGGATTACCTTGCACACCGATTTAACCGAGGATTCTCGCGCGTCTTTTGAAGGTGTCGATGTAAAATACTGACCGCGGGTAGCACAGCGTAAATTCGGGGCTTATGGCTTGCAGCTCGCGCCTTATTATACCGATAGCTGTGCGAATATGCTCTCCGTTTAGGCTCTCGATATATTTCTGCCTGCAGTGTGGACGGGAACGAACTCCCGAAAAAACTGGTTAAGCCTGCAGTGTGTTTATACATTATATATATATATATATATATATAGTATATCTCGTTCTTTTGATAATGCGCATTGTTTATGCGGCCGTGTTGGCGCAGTGCTGAAGCCCCAGGCCTCTGATCGCGTTTATATATGTGCCCAATGCTTCTTTGAATTTGCAAAATAAAGGATGCACTTTATGGATTTATATTTGTTGTTTTTTTTTTTATTTGTGTTTTTGAAGCACGCGCGTATGTGTGCGCTTGCGTTACCTAACCAAATCGTGAAATTATATAAATGGAAATACGTAGGATTTGTTGACAATGCGAACAGTGAAAGTTCTTCTTATTTTTCTTTTCTTTCGTTATATTATTATACCAGCTATACCTATTGTAAACATTTCTAAGTACAATAAAGAAAATGGATGGTAAATGTAATTGAGACAAATAAATTTTGCGCGTGTATAAATAAGACGAAACGACGAGCCATCGACGCAGCTTCTGCCACTCGAGCTTTCCCTCAGCTCGTACACGCATACACCATTCAGGAATATCGCGTATCCACCAAGCTGAAATGCCCTTGCACGCAGGCGCCTGCACAAATTCTTTGTTGCCGAACGCGCGGAAGCGCAGAAATCGCATGGTAAATTATCGCCGCTCGCGCAAGCGCATATATATACATATATATATTGCGTAAACTCGAATATGTTAAACAGCTAGGGGACGAGATATGGGAATAAATTTCGCAGTCGGCGACTAAATCGCGAGATAGCCGAAGAGCTAATTTTCGCGAAAATTATAACGAGAATTGATTGTGGCGCGCATGCGACGGCCGAGACTTTATGCTAATATATACTCTGTATACTCGCACACCGCCATCGTGTTTGTTTATGCAGATTACGCCGTTTTAACCGACGAATTTGTGTAACGATCCGACGTGTACGTATTCGCGTAGAACTGGAAAATACTTAATTAGCGGATTGCGAATTTTTCAAAGCCTGGTACACCGATAAACCAAAGGAAAAGCTACGCGAGCTGGCGTCGAGATTAAAACGTGTACAACAAGGCACAGCAGGCGTAAGCACGCGGAAAATCCTCGGCGACGAGCTGCAGAGGCCAGTTTAATTTTGATTAATAACGACAGGAGTTTAGCTTCATTAGAGGGGCCGAGAGCAGCAGCAGCGGCAGCAGCAGCTCTTTCTTCTTTTTCGTACGTCGAACTTTGTCACAAACACACGCATATACACGCAGCTACGGAAACAGGAACACGTGCTACGGGCATGTATATATGTATATACAACGACGAACACATCAGGGTGTAAGCGTCACAGTAGAGTGTCCCGGAGAATTAAAAGCGTGTCTCGCGCGCGCGCGAGAGAGGAGAGGACCGGAAGGGGCGAGTAAAAGTAATATGTCACCAGACACTCTGCGATGCGCGCGCATGCGTGTGTGTGTGTGCGTTAGTTAAGCGACGACCACCCGCGCGTCGTTTGACTGCTGCTGCTGCGGCCTCAGATGCTTCTGAGATATATGCCAATTACCGGACGATCGCCCCTGCACCCCCTTTGTACATTTACATAATAACGCCGTTTACGCGATAATCCGGGATTCCGTTATGGAAGAGAGGCACGGGTTTCTATTCAGTTTTTTTTTTTTTTCTTTTGATCGAGGAGACGTGATATTTTCGAGAAGTTTGGTTGTCTCTGTAGTAATTTCATGCGATTTAAAATAGTTATATATACATTTCCTTTTGAATCACTTAAACAAATATATGCTTATTCATTTTTGGGAGACACAACTGCGCGCAGTGAATATTGGCGTGATTATTTTGAAACTACATCAACACGAACGTTTGGCAGCGAAATGTATCGATCATCGTATCTGATGGTTTGCATCTTGTAACTAAATGATAGAGTAATAAATTTTTAGAATAAATAATTCACAAGTTCATAAAAATGTTGAAAATTCGAATCAAGCCGCATTTGCATTAATAAACACCTCGACCGATTACGAACGATCCTGAGTTTCCACACTTTAACAACAGCTCAATATACAGCAGCAGCAGGAGCAGCTAAAAGAGTTGCAACACGATGAAATATACCTATTTCGAAAAAGCCCAGCCACTTCATTGTTCTCCTTCCTCGCTATACCCATATAATCCACGCGGCAGCCAAAGCAAACATCCACGCACTTTTTCTTCCTCCTTCCTTCCTCCCAAGCGCCGCGACTCCGTGTAATTTAATCATCGGCAATCCGTCAGCGGCAACTCATTCCATTTTCCACCTCTCGCTTATAGGTATATATACACGTACATCCCCTGTAACTATCGCCCACCACGACGCATTCTCCAATTTCTCCCGCGGATCTGTCTGCAGTGTGCACAGACAGAAAAAGACTGCTGCGCGCGGAGAACCTTTATCTTTTCGTTTTTTTTTCCTTTTTCGTTCCGAGCAGACCCCGCGACGACAGGTTGCGCGCGTATCTCCTTTCCCCGCAATTTTTCATACGTATATATATACACACACGCGAATTTGCATTTATACGGCTCGCGTTATTGTGCGCGTATATATACGTGCGCGCGTATAATACGAGTTCGCAGCGGCAACAGCGGCGGCAGCAGCAGCAGCAGCTTCGTGCCACCGATCTCGAACATTCCGCGTGGGTGGCCACGACCACCTCCTCCTCCTTCTCCTCCTCCTCTCTGTCTCTCTTTCGTTTCCACCTCCACGCCAAGAGAGAGAGAGAAGCTGAAGGCTCCTTCTCTGTCTGCTCCTGCGATGATGAATGAGCCACTGCGAGCTTTGTCTCTTCCTTTTTCTCGCTCTTTCTCTCTTTCTCTCGCTCTTCTTCGCTGCTGCTGCTGCTGCTGCTGCTGTTGCCAGTGATGCTACTCTTGCGGTATATACGGGTGTGTATCCCTACCCAGTTTATTATTACATCTACCATCTTATACGACTACTCTGCTCTTCTTCCGCGTTCCCTAGCGCATATACACGCTTTTTATAAGACTCCATTGCTTGTTTTTCTTTCATTTCCCTAAGAGGAAGGAAAACACAATCTCTCGAGTTTCTCGTCTCTATCTGTCGCCCTTTCTTTTTCTTTTTTTTTTTACTTCTCGTACCACCGTGCTTCAACATTTAGTGACGTACATTCTCGCGCTACTCGTCTTTTTTTTCTCTTTACTCCTCACGTGGTTCCAGCTCTTACTCAATCCGACCGTGTTTATCTGTCTATTCAATCGAAACGGTTTAATCCTTATTGAAATGAAGAAGCTGTATTAATTTACAATTAATAATTGTAATTCTATTGTCGCTAATACTAAATACTATGAAAATACAATTTTTCTATTTCATTTCATTTTGTTAATAAGTTGTAAAATAATTTTATTAAGTTTAATTAAGTATTTCAGAGTTACATCTTGCTATCTTAATTTCTCAATGTAGGTACGGTGACTTGCGGTTTTTTTTTGTAGGATAACTGCTGACTTCGTTTTCGCAGCTTCATCCTTGCAGAATTTGACCTTACTCAGCTTTCTCTTTGAGAAAGCATATCGAAGATCTCACTTGTTTATCGAAACGAAAGAGTACGGTATTCGGGCCCGAAGAAAAATAAATAGTTAGTTTTCATAGCAATGGAGTTTGCATACTTACATCAGATTTTATTCGTATAATAATAAAAAGAAAATTCAAAGTATACCTAGTTGGGTTTGTGTGCGTCGTAGATTAATACTTGACAACCGCTACCACGCCTCTTGATTAAGTACCATTGATTTCAAAGCTAACCGTAATAAAGAAAGTAACTTGAAGAGTACACGAACGTATAATAAAATTGCCTAAACAATAATTAGCTTCAATTATTCTACACTTTTACAAATAGTTATAATTATACAATTGTAAATACAACGATACGTAAGCTTGTACAATAAATGTCGAGTAATATAAGAAATTGGTATAAAAGAAAATTCTTTTATCCTGTCGAATCGCATAAAATAGTCTTTATATAGACACTGAAATTAAAATGACAGAAAAACTTTTTAGAAATTGGTATCAAATTATACTCGAATTGAGTCATATACCGAGAAGCTCGAATACATATACATCACATAACCATAAATAATAATCCCACAAAAGCGCGCAGTTCTCCGCTTCCTCTTTCCCGAAACGTTCAATCAGCCATTTATTCATCTCACACGTCTTTTTTTTTATCTCATTATCATCACAATCTCCCGTGCGTTTTTCCACATTCCAGCAGTTTTCTTCGCTGTGCACACTGGCAGCCACCCCACCGGCTATATACTTCTCGTATCCACATTCATAATATACCTACCCTCTCCTCTCTCTCTCTCTCTCTTTCACTCGCGCGGCCATCATCATCTCCTCTCCTTCTCTATGCAAAGCAAGCTTCCATCGCGTATCGTACGGTCGCGCATGTGCATGTGTACGCGTTAAAAACCGGTGTGCGGGCTCCCCACCGCTCTCGGGAGCACTGCTGCAGCTCACGCCCCTGGCGCGCGAGGCATCGAGAACACACGCGGTGGCTCTCTCTCTCTCTCTCTCTCGCACGCTATGCCTACGTCGTGCAATAATTTGCATCCTTCTCACTCGGCTGGATCGACAGAGAGAGAGAGAGAGAGAGAGAGAGAGAGAGAGAGGGAGGGAGAGAGAAAGAGCTATACGCAGAAGCAAAAGCCACCATCGTGGTTGCCGCTGCCCGCTGGGAGAGCTGCGGATGCCGTGGCGGATCGTAAACGGCGGTGAATGCATGAGCGTCTTGTGGCTACTCTCCTCACCTACTTGAAAACTTTCACCGGTGTTGCTGCTGCTGCTGCTGCTGCTGCTGCTCCTCTTTTCTCTCTTGTCTGTCTCGGTTTTGCGATCAGATGGTGCGGCTGGCTACTGCTGCCGCCGCCGATACCACGCAGCGCCGAGAGTTTCTAGATGAGGAAGCGAGGGGGGGTCTGTCTGTGGTCTCTTCTTCACCGGGCCTGTCTCTCCGGATCCTTCTTTCTGGGCCACGTCGACGAGCGCAGCAGTTTTTGATTTTTCGCTGGGGCGAGAGCTGCAGAGCTGCTTGTTTTCGAGCAGGGTTGCAGCGCTGTGTACGGCGCGATTGATTTATGGGATTTAGATGGCGAAAGAATTTTGTGAGCTGATTCGGGGTTTGGGGTGGTGAAATTGTGGCTGTCGGAGGGGCCTTGCAACTCTCTATAGCTTATGTAAATATGGGGGACATTGCATATTATTTCGTACAATTTGTGTGAGGATGATCGTACGGTGTAAAAATGATTTATCATGTTTTGGATAATGAGCGCGCTGAGATATAGTTCAACATTTAAAAGTCTGCGCTGAAAACCTGTAAATATCCAAAAAGTGAACGAATATTTAAAAGAAGAAAGTGGTTAGTCGTAGGAAGATACGTTATTGGACTGGAGATGTTACAAACCCGAGGCAAAACTGTGTATCATAAAAATTATGATAGCATTGAATTATTTAAAATTATATGCTATGCTAAATGGATCAGGAACTATGATCATGATTTTAGTTAAAATTTGGATGAAAATATAAAGGAATTTTTTTCTGCGATTTTAACCTTTCAAATCGTCAAATATTTTCGTTTTACTTGTACCTGCAAGCTCTTAAAAAAGATTAACTTACCACTGCATTATAAAAAAACTACATACCACTTGAATTACATTAAGTAAAATTTATTGACTATTATTTCAAACAAGTTATAAACTCACAACAGTTGTTTTACATTTTTATGCACCAGCAATTATTATTATACGTCACTATAAACAATTATAATGATAGACTTAAGTGATTTGCTGTCCATATAAATTAAACATCTCGTTGAGAATGCTTTACAGCCTTAGCTCTATTCCATCACAGCTGCGAGAGAGAGAGAGAGAGAGAGAGAGAGAGAGTCGACATGAAAGCAAATTTTATTATATTTTTCAAAACTTATTACGAAGATCGTAAAGTATGAAAATCGAAAAGATTTATTGGCGGCAATCTCGCCGACGACTACTCGGACTAGCTCGCTCGGTCAGATTAAAAGACAAAGTTCCACCAATCATTTGTTTGCATCCCTTCCAATAAAATAATTTTACCGACCAATAAAATAATCTCGCCGCGTCCTTTCACCATTTCACCACCATAGGGCAATATTCGATATTTATTGCTCTCGGTGCTACTATAGCCAACAACATACCGGCTTGGCTGATATATATGTATACACACAGGGTCACACTGTAAACCTCGACATTATGCTACCGAGAGAGCGAGCTACCAGTAGAAAGGCACATTCACGTAACCGTCTTTGGCTGCATCCGTCAAAACCCATCATAAATTTTTGACATATACCGGAAAGTGGCGGTCGAGATTCGTAAATTTCCCGCACAGTATATAATACCCGGACTCGGGGCAAAAACTCTTGGTCGGATGCTTTCTAAATCAGACGTCAAGATTCACCACAGTTGTCTCAACACGGGCGTTTTGAGAAGAAAAAAAGAGCCGTGAAGCGGTCGGAAAAGCGGCTACCGAGAGACTCTCTTTCTCTCTCTCTCTCATTCGTGGTCCGCCAAAAACGCCTATATAGGAGCCCCTAGATCCGGAAAAAATTGATTTACGGTTTCGACTACCGCACACCATTTCGGTATTTTCCTTTTTCTCTGCGCGACGTATCTCATATACTCTCTGTCTCGCTTTCCCTTGTTAACAGAGCTCGAAACCTCGACTGACCCAACTAGCGTTGAAAAAAAAAAAAGAAATATTTGGATCCTCAGTGGTTTATAGATTTCATAAATATTTTTTTTTTCATAAATATCTTTCCTAAGTTATTTATTGTTTTTTACAGCGCTGTAAAATTTTTAAATAAAGCGCGATTCGTGTATTGTTTTGAGCTATATGTATATGGCTTGCAACGAGTAGTTTACAAACACTTACTTTTTACAGCTGTATGAAAAACTTAGAAGTATTATTTTCCGCTTTTCCAAGTGCAAAAAGTCATTCATCAAAAAGAGAAAAAAAAGGAACGCTAACTCATTTACGGACGGCGCTGCATAATTTTTCTTCTCGAAATTTCCAGCCTGCAGGACACGAAGCCCGCACATGTCGGACGTGAAATTAACATCTCAATATCGCGTCTGCCTCCTCGCGGAGGCCTCTTAAACATTACCTGCCAAAGTAACGCCATCGCTTAAATAATTCTCACCCCACCAATTTTCTCCCTCTCTCGCTCTCTCTCTCTCTCACGCACCAGAAGCGAATCAACGTGCACACAAACACACACACACACACACGCACACACACAGAGAGTCTCTCTTTCTCCTGTGAAGCTGCACTGCACATCAGAGTGGGCCTCCCGGCGTTCCCGCATTGGGTTTGTTCGTCGACCGCGACTTTACACAACACGACAGACGCATACACGCACGTATATATATAAAGTCTCTCACCTCCGGGGTCTCTCTAGGTATATATACATATACATGTGTATACCTGCAACGAGGCGTGTATATATACACACGCGTATATGTATATAGACACACGGGGGGAAGAAGATGCGGGGAACTGCTGCTGCTGCTGCTGCTCCTTCATATATTTTATAAAACCAGGAGGGCTTTTATGCGCTCGACTACGGGGGCACCCCGCGTGTCCAATAGAATTCCTCTCCTCTCCATAAGCGAACGGCCGAGAGAGCGAGAGAGAGAGAGAGAGAGAGAGCAAAAGAAAGCTGCAGCGGATCCGCTCTGCGGTTGTCTCTCTTACCGCAGTATATATAGCATGATGGCATGGGTACCGAGAGAAAGAGAGAAAGTCAAGTCGACGCGGTGCAGTATTTTGACGTGCCCGAGAGAAATTAGTATAATAAAGGAGGGAGAGTGGTGGAAAGTAGAGGAGACGACGACGACGACGAAGAGAGAGAGAGAGAGAGAGACAGAGAACCCCAAGTGCCTAAACACACGCCGTAAATCTCCCAAGGACCTCCGAGGGTCCTTAAACGTTGCCTAAAGCAGCTCGCGCTCTTTCTTGCTCTCTCTCTCTCGTTGTGTCCTCATCTGCTCCATTTTGACCTTTCATTCTCGTGTTTCCCTAGCACGCATCGGTTTGATCGATCGAGATACTCAACCAACGGTCCTCGTGTGTAGCCTTTATTATATGGGTGGATCTAACATTGTATTTGATGTCATTTCGTGATTAACCATCGTAGGCTGACTGCAGACGCCATTATTGCTTTAGCATTGTTACAGATGAAGCTTCCGATTTATGGGTTCATTTCCTTTCTAACGATTGTTTAAATGTAGCAATAATTTTTTTGAAGTCATGAAACTTTTCGTCAAATTATAAAGTAATAAAAATTACAGAAAAAATAGTCTTTTAAGTCAGTTAAAAAAATCGTATAAATAAGTTTGAAAGATTAGTACATAATTAAATTATCACATCTTGCGAATCACTCTTATAAGCCATAATAAATCATATCTAAATTGATGGCTGTTAAATAAATGAACTTATTGCCTGTTTTACACATCCGTAAATCCAAGATACGCCGCATAAAAGAGATGCGCAGCATACATTTAATTAACGCGATAAGGTGACGTTTGATAAATCGTTGTGCGTCAGGTCAAAAACTGTCGTCAAAACTACCTCATCCTTTGTCTCCTTTAATTTTTTTTTCATTACTCAACCATAAACCTTTCAAAATTTAATAATCTTAAATCACACGCATTACTAAGAACCAATGACATTACCGTACGGGTACGACATGAAACTGCGACGAAATTTATTAAACATTTTTCACGTCGTAGAAAACGGACGTAGCGATGACGCATCCAAAATACACTATAACACGCCATATAGTCAGAATCCTTAACTTTTTCCTTTATGCGGTCTCTCATATATTTTATCCTATTTATTATGTCGTCGATGGAATGTTGACATTCTTTTTTTTTTTATTTTCAACCGCGCCGTGGAGTCGAGTCTTGGATTTTGTGAGAGGAAATGGGCGGTTTCTTAAGGCGCGTATTTATGAGCTTAGACGGATAAATAGAGTTATTAGGAAATTTATGTATCTTGAGGCTTCGACACGCTGCTGGCTTTTAACGCTTCTCGTCCACTTAGTCACAATATTACTGGAAAAGCATCATCATTGCGTAACTTCTATCCGCGCGCTTCACCTTATTAAGTCAGACCAAAAACTTTCATCGGATATCATTCCGAATTCGATTATTGAACATTGCATAACGAGAACCTCCGCTGACGATGTATACGCAATCGGCAGCAGGACCAATGATCGACAAAGGACGCGCAGCCATTCTCCAATTGTCCACTGCGCGTTTACAGCTCGATGATATCACTTTTACGACGGTCGATAATTTTTTGGTGCCGTCCCCGTTATGCGATGTATAAATCCGCAGCGGTCGTATAGCTAACGCGCATAAACACCCCACCCGCAGTTCGCTCCCATAGAGAGAGAGAGAGAGAGAGAGAGAGAGAGAGAGTGTCTTCGGGACCTTTGGAATTCGGGCAAAATTTATAATCCGCAGCCGCAGCCGCGTAACCGTCGAAAGCTCAGCAATGATCGTCCAAGTGTAGTGTGTGGTAGTGATAGCAATACTCTTTCTCTCTCTCTCTCTCTTTCTCTCTCGTGCGCACGCAATAGTAGTAGTAAATTTCCGTTGAATTATGACCGCGACAGGGTCAGCGGGACACACGGAGCTGCGGCCTCCGAGTTTCTCGGCAACACTGATGGGGGGTATATATATATACATGCAGCCATGGCAGAGACAGCAGACTCTGCTGACCCGAAAAGGCAAAAGGCTACCTGTCTTCCTCTCTCTCTCTCTCTCTCTCTTTGCTTCGCTGTAAAACGGATTATTCACGCTCTCCGAAGTTTGGCCTGCAAGTGTGTATTGGTGCAACGCTTGTGCGTGTGTAGGGCTCATCCAAATATTTGGGTTTTTCGAGGCGAGCGATCCTTTTGTATATGTATGTCTCTCTCTCTCTATGTGTGTGTGTGTGTGTGATGGGTCTACGTCTTTTTGAGTTTTCACGCGCGCGCGCGCGCAAAAGGAGAAGAGCCTCTCACAGCTGATTTAACCCGGGGGAGTTAATCCAATTAACGTGTCCGCGTGCGGTACTGACACGCTAATCCAGTTTTCTCTTTTTGGGATTATGCTCTGCGGCGGACGTGGAGCTCTCGGCTGTACCTACGGATAACTGAGCTCGCTGTTGGTGTTCTTGACAAATGAACGGTTAAATTGGCCGTGAATGATCTTCGAAGCCGAGTTTTCAACTGTATGCGAGGCTTTTCGGAGTAAATTGTGCGGAGACCTATTTGAGCGTCTTATGGAGGAAGAGAGAGAGAGGGAGAGAGGATTTGAGAGTTGATTTTTTCTGACACAAAGTAGACAAACTGAGACGTGGATTAGGACTTCAATGTTACTGGTGGTGTTACACTGTGAATTGTTATGATGAAATGAATTAAGTTCTTACGGTTTTTCGTATAATTTTATGTAATACCTTATCTTTTTATGTGTCTGTAGTACTACACTTAATCTGATGAACATCAGTTTTTAAATAAAGTCTGATATTGAAAATTTATATTATTTCAAATGTTGAGCTGATTGCCACGATGATTTACGTTTCCACAAATGGACGTGGAACAAGTAATATTTTTTTTTATTGCGACGACGTATAATTCCTCATGTTGTTTTGAAGCCTTGTCTTAAATATATTCTGTTAACAATTTCGAAGGCTAGAAACTTGTTTTGAATAACAACAGTATATACAAACAATAAGATAAACCTACATACGCACATACCACATTTAACAACCATCATTGACGGGGCGTAAAATATCACGTATGGCTTTCAAATAGAAACTATAGAATTCTTGGGAGTCCACAAGCTTTCATATTTCCTTACAAATGCAATAGAAATTGTTTCTATTGCATTTGTAAGTTGGAGTAAAAATTAAAATCAAAAAGACACGATTTATGTATGCCAAAAGGTAGATATTATTGAAACAATTAAAATCTGTTATTCTAAGATACTTTAATTTCATGGACGTCTTTGTTCACGATCACTTAAAAACATCGGCTAATTATATGTTAGGAGTAAGCTTGTTTATCGCATGGAAAAAAAACAGTTTCTCCAACCAGTGATTTGGCTGAATATGGCATAATTAATGACATAGTTGAGGTCGCTAATTGAAATAGTTCTTGGTACTACAATTTTGTTCACGATGATCTGGGGCATCTAGAACGAAGCTTCTTGGTTCACCGGACAAAATCGTCAAGACTGAAACTTAAAAATAAGGCTATTCTTTATCGCGAGAGTCACATCGGATTGTACTAGAGTTATCTTTTGCTCGATCAGACGATAAACAATTGGTTTCTTCATTTTTATCATCACACCTGCTAACCTCGCCCAATAACACTATTTCACTACGATACTCACTTTACCTCGAATAAGGATAGATTTCGCAAAACACCTTTCTTCGTCAGACTTCTCAGACCACACTCGCGCATCCATCCGCAACGTATCGCAATCTTCCAGAAATCCATCTCATTCGGTATTCCTCGGAAATCCCAACAACCGACCATAATTCAAACTTCGTAAGAAACAAAAAAGAAGAAGGGAAGTTAAAAAACGTTACGCTCCGTCAGCATCGCCCCCCCCCTCTACCCAGTATACACGCAAACAGTCACGGGGTGTCGGTGCCGTCGAAGTGTCGAGACGTATCCGTCAGTGAGAGAGAGAGAGAGAGAGAGAGGCGTCGGCTCGCGAGAGAATCCGTAACCACCCGATTACCCATAGCCCTCTCGACGCCCCGCGCCACCGCGCGAATATACACCTTTATTAGCCCCCGGCGGCGTTGCTCCCGGGAACTCGCGCCCCGTGCTATCACTTCACCCTCCTTTTACATCTCGCTTCGTCGCGTTATACCATACAGCACAACTCTACACATAAATTTCCCTTGCGTCTCGCTCGTGCAGCCTCCCCTCCGATACATATATACTTTTTGAATTTACAAATATATACAGCCGGTTAGCTCGTTTATTCAAATTATCCATAGCAGCTCGTCTCTCGCTTTAGACAACTCGAGGCAGCCTCCTATATATATATACGATCGAACGTTCCTCTCGAAAGCTACACAGCCTTGTATACCTTATCCT
The DNA here is from genome assembly GCA_900490025.1 of Megastigmus dorsalis. Lineage (NCBI taxonomy): Eukaryota > Metazoa > Arthropoda > Insecta > Hymenoptera > Megastigmidae > Megastigmus > Megastigmus dorsalis. Next base: position 537 of record UELU01138572.1, on the reverse strand, counting down.
CAGCTTTTTCTCACCCACACAGCCTTCCATACGTACACGCATACATATATATATCCTATATCCTCTCGCTCGCACCTCTTGCGCCGCTCCGCGAAAGCTGCTCTTTTCCTTTTTCTTCATTTCACACCATCTCTCCATCCTGCCACGTCGTCCCCTCCTGCTTCTTCCCTCCATCTCTTTCAACCCTCCATATACGCAACAGTAGCAGTAGCAGCAGCAGAGGGAGAGAGACGGGGTCGAGCACATTGCCAGCGGTGAGCGGTCGATCGATCTCTTTCGCCGCTAGAGAGAGACGGCTATAGGTATGCAACATCTAGCTCTTCTCTCTGCCGACGCGTTCGTACACCTAGAAAACTCGTTGGCCACACGGATACATCTGTATGCATGTACACGCGCATACATGTGCACGCGTGATACAAGTGCGAGTGTATACGCGAACAGCTTCGCGGAGCGACGGAGAGACGCGGAGAGCCCAGCGCGGAAACTCGATAAGCCGCGTGCGGGGCTCTCGTTCCAATGGGTGGGTGGGGGTTAGGG